>JAVYIG010002233.1:0-97500 GCA_035222895.1 Strongylocentrotus droebachiensis
ACCATTCTCGACTCTTGATCCTTATTTGGATTTAGTTTACCCCTCCCGCGCGAACCGCGGAAGCTTTGACGTTTCATTAAATTATTACAGAAAGAAGAAGATTTGTTGTACCATTCTCGACTCTTATTCTTTGTCTGAATTCAGTTCCCCTGCCCCTTCCGCGCGAAGCGCAGAATCTTTGACCTTTCATAGTTTAATGAAATTATTAGAGAAAGAATTAGAAGATTCGTTGTTCCATTCTCGACTCTTAATCCTTCTCTGAACGTAAAGCGCAGAAGCTTAACGTTTTATTAAATTATTAGAGAAAGAAGACGATTTGTTGTACCATTCTCGACTTTTAATCCTTGTTTGGATTTAGTTTACCCCTCCCGCGCGAAGCGCGGAAGCTTTGACGTTTCATTCAATTATTAGAGAAAGAAGACGATTCGTTTTACCGTTCTCGACTCTTAATACTTGTCTGAATTGAGTCCCCCCCCCTCCCGCGCAAAGCGCGTAAGCTTTGACGCTTTATTTAATTATTAGAGAAAGAAGACGATTCGTTGTACCATCTCGTCTCTTAATCCTTGTTTGAATTCATTTCCCCCCCTCCCGCGCGAAGCGCGGAAGCTTTGACGTTTCATTAAATTATTAGAGAAAAGGATAATTCGTTGTCCCATTCTCGACTCTAAATCCTTGTTTTAATACAGTTTCCCCTATCCCGCGCAAAGCGCGGAAGCTTTGACATTTCGTTACATTATTAGAGAAAGAACATAATTCGTTGTTCCATTCTCGACTCTATATCGTTGTTTGAATTTAGTTTTCCCCGCTCGCGCGTAGCGCGGAAGCTTTGACATTTCATTAAATTATTAGAGAAAGAAGACGATTCGTTGTACCGTTCTCGACTTTTTCAAAAATAGAGAATTTCAAAAATATTTCCTTGTCTGCTCCTTTTTCGTCTTATGTCCTCTTACTGCCCCTACTGCCCCTGGCTACGCGCCTGCTTTACAGGGAAAATGAAACAATCATGATTGTGATAGCACACAATTAGACTTGTAGAAATGAAAGATTTATTACACCAACCATGGATAAATCCATGGTTTTACCAACATGAGTTCAAACACAAGCACAAGCGAGTTGGTATGAGCTGAATCCAAATGAAGGGCAAAATAAGAGTTGTGAACCGGCCCTACCGCTAATTTAAAATTTGACTGTTGAGTATATAGCTTCTATTTAAAAGACATCCAAAATAGTGTGCTCTTTTCAAATTTCTCACTAAAGAGTGGTGACCTTTGTAGCGCAGGGGCTGTTTTTAACGTTTAACTTTGAATCCGCGGCTCGAGATTTTATGCGGCCGGCCCGGCCCCCTCTATTTTGCACATTTATGTTCCCTCTCTTTGAAAGCACCTCCGGTGTGTAAAGTCATACGGGCCGGATTTTTGTGTATTACGGGCCGGACTTTGTTGCGTGAAAAGTAACCTTTTTTCCGGAGATTTTGGAAACACAAATTGGGGGGGGGGGGGGGGGGCTTTCTTCGTTATCTTTTCTCCTTTTTTTTTTCTCTCTCTCTCTCTGTTTCTTTTCTCTTCTTTCTTTTCTCTTTTCTTTTCTTTTCTCTTCTCCTTTCTTTTCTCTTCTCTTCCTTTCCTTTTTTTCTCTTCTTTTTTTGCGCCGCCAATAGGGGGGGGGGGGGCCGCGGCCGTTTCGGCCCCCCCCCTGGATCCGCCACTGGGAGAGGGAGAGGGCTAGAGAAGAGAAGGAAAAGTGATGGGAGATGGAGAGAGAGAAGGGAAAGAGAGGGAGCTATTTATAACGTAGCTGGAGAGAGGGGGAGTGCATGTAAAGGCAGAAGGAAATGAGAAAGGGGGTAGGAGTGAGCAAGAGAAAGAGATAACTAGAAAGAGAGAGATATAGAGGGGAAAAAAAAGGGGGGGGGATGAACGGCTACAACCCACAATTGATTTTCTTGGCGTCACATTTCTTTTCCCCAACCCAGTTTCTCACCTTTTCCTCTACACATGATCGCATCTACATATACATAATGTACCTTCAAAATATCAAAACGAAGCGCAATTTCAATACCCTATTGCACGTTCCATATAAATCATGTTTAGATTGCCTAATACATCATTGTCATGTTCGCACTTTTCAATAGGTAATGGCCAAGTCTATTAAAATTGCCCTGGAGTGATTTTTTTCTCAAGTAGTTGCTTTCTATTGCTCGTTTTCGTTCATTACTATCTCGTACGTCTCCTTTACTTGAATGGCAAGGTCCCCCTCTCAAATCACAATCTTGACAAACTAAAGAATACATAAAACACAACATTTATTTCGTTTGTCGTATATGTGAACATAAATGATCTTTTATTTATCACTGACGCTGGCTTTCTCCCAGTTCTTTTTTATTTATCAACGATCCAATGAATGTCCCAGACAGATTCAAACACAAAAAATTAAATCTTTTTCTTTTATGCAAATGTTCATGTTCTGCACCAAATTTCGTCTTCTGAGAGATCACATTCACGCAATGTATAAGGAAATAAATTCTTACTATTTTTCGCACGCACGCGTACACTAGATCATAACATTCATAGAAGTCCACACTTTGAATTCAGTTAACTAGACAATCATTCTCAATGTCAAACTACACGCATCCAAGAGATTAATTTGATGTCTCTTATAATATAGATAATTTCTTTAAATTTGTCCACAATCTTCGCATTTCCGAGTACTTATAAACTGTAATAAAGAAACATATCTCTCAGAAGACGTATCATTTGGTGCAGCCGGTACAAATATACATTACATTCCATGGAAAAATTAAAAATCATTTTTTTTCTTCATTCATTACTGGTCAATCATACACGTTAATTACACAATTTAATACAACTGAATCAATCGTTTTGAACCATTTCTAATTCTGTTGAAAGTAGAAATTCATAGACACACATCAAGTTCGTGTAGAGTAGAGTTACAATTTCGTTTGCATATCAATACACAATAGCAAATATTTTTCTAGACAATTTTTAAGGTTCACATATCTCTCTCTCGTATATTTTCACTTGCATACCCTGATATACAGCTCTCACACATTTTCATAATTGTCATCTCTCTCAAAAATGTAACCAAAAAATTATAAGTACATTATAGAAGTGATTATACCTTCAATAAAATTTGAAATGGCTCAAAAGTAACAGTAGAGTGCGCTATTTACAGGCGTGCCGATACATAGACACTAGATACAATGTATATATAAATTTATGTACAGGTACATTTCTTTTCTCATTCATATGAATAATCAAATTGTTTTAGGCTTTTCCAAGCATTCATCAGACATTGTAATACAAAAATAATTTAGCTGGCTTGATTTTTTTTCTCTCATTGCTTTCTTTAAGCTGTCTTTACTGATAACTATTTTAAATTTTCACCTATCCAAAGAAAAAAATAAAATAAAAGATATTAAAAATAATTTTCATAACATTATCACCTCTTTCCTTCCTTGGTTTAATAATCTTGTTCCCTGTGGAACGGATTACCATCACAAATAAACCTTCATAATCAAGACAAAAGAAATGTGAGTTTGTGAACAAAATGGACATTTAAGTGAGAAAAAGTCACTTTTGCTGCATTATAAGATAAACAAAGAAATGAAAAAATGATGAAATGCGTGACTTTCTCACACTTGAATGTCAAAGTTCAAAGTTCAGGCCTGGTCTATATAGGCCTGTGTACTATGCACACACTGGTAGGTCAATAGTTTTACTCCATCCATAATCCTGGTATCTGTGTTAACATAACATGAAATGACATACAACATCAGAGTATCAGAGCAACAAGCATGTTCCCACTATTGGAGACTTGCGTTTCTGGTCACATAATCAACGTTCTTCAAAGTTAATGCACTTATTCACAACACACCTCAATCAGTGTGTGTTATATAAAGATGCTTGCTCAACATACATATATATATAACAAAAGTGCTTCATCAACTTAAAGTACGTCATCTACAACTTAATACTCTTAAGACATAAAATAAGTAGTGACCATATGAAAAGGATAATTTTGAAAGAAAATACACTATATAAATATCAAGAATGAAATGGTTCTGATTTGTGTACCTTTGCTTCAAATGATACTTCAAAACAGAAAGGAAAACAGCTAGAGAAAGTTGGTATACAGGGAACTACATGTACTTGTAGTTAGTAACCCAGTGACCGAAAATGGGGGAAAAATTCAAATAAAAGTAGGAGACAGAACATTACAAACATGAAAAAACAAAACCTAACAATTGTGTAACACAGGTACAAACCCTACATGTAGGTACAAAGGACATATGCATAGCAAAGGGCGTATGCATTCAATTGCATTGTAAGCAGGGTATTGTGATGGCATTTCAATAGAGGTTTCATGAAGAAGAATATATTTTCAAGTGCAACACAAATTTACAGGGAAGAATTACGCAATGAATGATGCTTAGTGCATTTGAAAAGGTCGAAGGTCATCAAACACAACATTTGAAGTGTTATTATTACCCTTGGAGACAAGAAAAAGTAGCTAGGAGATTATTCAGACATTGCTTTATCCGTTTTGTTCAATTTAAATAGCCTTGATCACATTAAAACACATGCATAGCTGTTTAATATTGGGTAAGAAGCACCTTAATTGAGAAATATAAACATATAAAATTAATGAAAAAGGGCTCGGGCTTCAGTCCTCCTGGTCCATCTTTTGTTGCAAAAGTGGGCTGGGGGAGTTCTGTTTTATGTCCAGTTTGCAATTTTCTGGGGACCCATTTACCAGCTGGGTAGAGAGGAGCAATGTAGATTGAAATGCCTTGCTCAAGGAATAAGTGCCATGCACAAGGAAAATTTATGATACACAAATTAATCCATCGAACAGATTACAAGTGAAAAAAATAGTGATGGTGAAAATGGTCGATGTGAGAGAAGCGAAACACAAGTACATTCTCATTCCAGGTCAACTTAGCAAATCTTTGCACATACGCCATCTTATCCTACTCTAAGTGTCAATCCAAAGTCCACTGATTAAAACAAATAAAATACAGTGTACCAACCAAAAAAAGAGACACAAAATCAATAATAAAAGAAAATAATAATAATTATAAAAAAAGTCTACACAGTACTAACAGATGCTCTGTACAAACATTTGGCAAACTCTTGTCATACTACTCAAAATGGCTCCACTACTAATCAAGAAATTTACAATCACATGTTCAGATGATATAATATTTACAACACAATTCTCGCTACCCCAAATAGCGATTCTGCCGAGATCCGGGGAAAATCCTGAAATCCGCATTGCATTATGGGATAGCTTTTCGACATTACAGCTTCCTGTGCAGGCGTTCGTGATCACAACCCTCTCTTTCACGGTAGAGTTTAACGGCCTTTTGTGCTAAAGTCACTAATTCTGCCCGAAGCTTTCCATTGCATATTATAATCTGTACCAATTACACTGATTGGCATCGATTTTAGCGTGCGTGAAAACTCTGCACAGCGAACACAGGCGCTAGCGCCAGCGGGATGGGACTCTATACCGGAAGTTGTAGTGACGACCCGAGAGAGTGAAAATTACCTCGTCTCGCGAATTTCGAGATTTTCGTACCTATTTAGGGTAGCGAGAATTGCTAGACCTTCCTCAAATTGTAACTCATTCCAACACCTCCCTCACTGCTCATTTGTCACGATCCGAAAATAACCAAATGATCATCGAGCATCTTGTCAGGATGTCCTACTTGCTGCCCGCAATGCCCCTCTACTTTATTTAACCATGCCCTTTTTGCTGTAATGAAGTTTGTTTTGGCTTGAATGCAGTTGGTTTGTACTCTAGTAGCCTAGAAAGTGGCCTGCAGAAGTGAGAAACTTGAATGCTCTGCACAATTTAAAGACTTGAAAATTCATAGGATGGAATATGCTGATAGGAAAATGAGGATTACGGCTGACTTTATAAATAATCCTAAGAATAATAATAATAATCATATGGAAGTTTGTACATGGCAATATACGGCCTGACGCATAACATCTATTCTTCACATAACTTTGTTATCATAAAGCCATGCCTACTTGTAAATGCTCTGTTACACAGATACAATAATTCCAAACAGCAGATTGTCATGCACTTGGGAACATATCCCATCGGTTATACCTTCTATCCAATCCTCTGTAATATTCAATTGGCAGGTAGAACTATGCAATCTTACATTTTCTTGCATATAGAAGAGATAATGGATAAATTAAAAGGTATAATGCCCAATTGTTTTGTTAAAATGTAAGATTTCCAACTACCGGAATACATATTTTTCCATAACAAATTTGTACATTGGTCTACCGGATAATAGATTTTGAATAAATAACAAATTACTACAATCCTAACATTACTTTGGGATAACAATCATCAATGCTTGGGGATGACAATAAACCAACTAGCATGGTCATCATTTCAATAAGAGTGTGATGTTCAGATGTACCCTTTTCTCCGTATATATCAGTGCAGGGAGGGTGTAAAGGGACTCTTCAAAAAGATGACACAGTATAGCAGTAGTTTTTTGAACCAAATGTTCATGCCACATGTGTGTAGTAGTCCCACTAACCAATATCCGTGTGCAGTGCATCAGCATGTGACGTTCAGAAAGACTGTGCCAGTTTCTACCCATTTTGATGTTTCGAAAACCTCAGTCTACTAATCAAATGTTTATGTACATGTGCTACACAATGGACCTTTCCTAATTCCTTTCTGACAGTTTCTATCACGTCATAGCATGACCTGGGCACTGTCTTATAAAGAGTTGACGTTTATCGCGACATATTTGCGATCTATATTAATCACAATTTTACAAGAGAGATAGAGGACTGCAAACTGGTGATTGATTTGGATGCATCGCAACTCTTTATATGACAGGGCCCAGAACCCATCTTTATCTTGAAGTAACAAAGACCCGCAGAGTTGCATATCATAAGAAAGTATGTTATATGACTGGATTGTTATAAATAGTAATATTAGACATTAAATTTCCTCACAGAACAGGTAGATTCTCCAGGGCTTTTTTTAAGCCAGACCATTTCAGCATTGGTAAATTGAATACAGTAATATGGTAATGCATTGAATTGATGGGCTACTTGAAATTGGAATGCAACATGAAAACATCGAAAAACATTTCTTTACAGATTTGGAACATTCACCGAGACTCAATGAAAAGTGAGATTTCGGTCACAGTGGGCTTGCTTTTAGAGGCATTGCAACGAGTCGGATATGAGAGGGAGAGAGAAAGATGGAAAGGAAGAGGAGAGTGGGGGAGAGAGAGACAGAGAGAGAGAGAGAGAGGAAGAGGAGAGGGAGGGAGTACAGAATGGGGAATAGATCAAGCTTTGTTCACAACAATATTTCTCATCTCTTGACATGCCGACGAACTGCCTTCTTGATTTTCCTACCGGACTGAGGAGCACCTGGTGTCGCGGAAGCACTGAATGGGTTGCTATCAATCGCTCCAGCGGACCCTCTGTAAACAAAAGAAAACAAGAAAAGGTCACATGTAGACAAGGCTCAGAAGAAACAGGCGCCTAGGACACATGGGCGGCCACAATCAATGTCCATACATACCGACAAGATTACGAATTAAAACTAAAAAATTAAATAGGGCTCAAGCATACAGGTTATTACAAAATTCAAACTGGACCCCCTTCCCAAAAAGTTAGTGTGGAGCCCTGCATGAAGAAAAGTAAAAGTTTACAGCTTTTATTAGGCATTGTTTAACTTTTTGGATACCGTACATTATTGATATAACACACAATTCCAATAAAGACTCAACCAAAGTTATCTTGTACTCAGTATTCAGCAGGTTAACATTCTTTCCACGTGTATGTTGCTTACAGATATATAGCTGGATTGGCATATATGCAGCTGCATATATGATACATATATTTGTATTTGTTTACCCTGTTAGTGATTTGTGTATGGGAAGTAATTATCCAAACATACACAAAGCTGCATGACTTCCTTTTACATCATGGTAAGAAAGATAAAAATGCTTTTCTCAAGGTTGCCTCGAATATTGTTGAACATTTATAATGTTACCCCCCCCCCCCAAAAAAAAAAAGTAAAGATAAATCAGGAGTCCTCAGTAAATTAACCATGTTTCACAAACCCTTTTTTCAATGACAAATGACAAAAATCAGTGACAAATTTGCTGATAACCAATCAGAAGCAAGAATTTCACTAGCTTATAACAAAATCTGTCATTTGTCAATGATGACAAGTTCTGTGAAACACCCCCTTGGGATAAATTTGCACAAGAAGGTTGTCAATACTCACTGGAACTGAAACGCCGTAGCACCAGCCTGGGGAGCAGCACTTGCCCCGAAGTTGAAGGACGGTTGCCCAGCTCCGGCGAAGTTGAAGCCGCCAGCTTGTTGAGGTGTCGCCGCTGGTTGGGCGACCTGATGAGCCTGGTTGGGCTGGTTGCCGGTGAACTGGAAGCCTCCTGGGGCAGGTGCAGCTGGGGTAGCGTTGTTGGTTGCACCAAAGCTGAAGGATGGTGCCGTCTTGCCAAACCCGAAACCACCTGGATGGAAAAGGAAGAAAGGGGATGTTTAGACAGGAGATACATTAGTGAATGCATGCTGATAATCTGATACTGTTCACACAGACCTGCATCTACTCTCAAAACAAGAAGGCAAGAAAGAAAGAAGGAAATTAACAAAACTCCTTTGGTAATGGTACTGTTTATCTAAAAATATCACTATCATCACCTCTGCAATGAGATATAGAATTTTAACCTAATATAGTACTATGAAACAGTTAAAACGATTCGAGCTTGAAAGAGTCAACAAAGAGGCATAAACCTTTGTGCAAATGAAGTGAAACCAATGTCAGTTTTCACACTAAAAATCTCCCCTTTATGCTCCAAAATAGCAAATTAAACAAAATGCCCATAAAGGGATGATTTTATGTTTTTTAACAACATACAAATTATGTCTGTTGATATTATTGGTCTCTTATATACAGTGAATATGACAGGGAATAAAACAGAGTTCAAGACATCGGGAGCTCCTACCTGGTGTAGCATTAGCAGGTGCACTCCCAAAGGCTAGAGCTGGTTTGTTGCCAAACCCTGGCGTTGCATTGGTGGTGGAGGTACCAAAGGCTGGTGCACCCGTTGTCCCGGCACCCATTCCACTCCCAAAGGTGCTGTTGGTGGTTGCGTTGGTACTGCTACCACCAAACACTGACCCCTGGGTGGGCGTGGCTGCTCCGAACCCCTGTGGCTGGGTGGAGGCGGATCCAAAGGTGGGGTTGGTGGGTTGTCCACCGAAGGGTGTGGCATTGACCGAGGGGGTGCTGCTACTACCAAAGGGGTTGCTGTTGGCGCCTGTCGTGGGGGCTGCGGAGCCGAATGAGAAGCTTGAGGGGGGTTGGGAGGCGGCGGGCGGGGCGCCGAACGCTGGAGAGGGGTTGGTGCTACTTCTGTTGCTACCAAAGCCTCCAAATCCACTTGTTGTTGATGACCCTGGGGAATGGGGTAAAACAAATTGAAGGTCAGAGTAGGATTAATCTAAAAGGGATATACACTTTAAATTGCATCTGAAATTCGTCACCATAGATTTGGCGTGATAGCTAATGGGGCTTTAGGCTAGTGCTCATAATATTCCAAGAATTTTTCGTTATCGTGTACCTATTTACTTCTTTACAATGGAATACATGAGGGAAAAATTGGCGAACTCTATCATAACAGTATTTTAGGTTGTTGGGGAAAAAATAAAGTTTGGGACTATTAAAGTTGATACTCTAAGACAATCCCATATATTGAGATAATTACATCAATAGAAAGCTTTTAACCCCCAGAATAACACTAAATGGTGTCCAACTGACAAAAAAAAGTTTAGAATGGTGAATTTATGCGAGTAAACTCTACCAAACTATCTAGTCTGAAACCCGGAAGTGCATGTAGAGTCGGGCCTCTATCCGTGACGTCACGAACGGGACTCATGGGCTCAGTGAGAGTGAATGGCAGTGATATCCCTACGTAAATGCTATCTTGTCAGAGCTTAGATTTGTTGTTGTTAAGGAGTATATTTGATGGATTTTCTGTTTTCATTTCAATGAAGAATAACGAAGCAACATTTTCCAGTCGCTGATTTCTTTTTATATCCTCATATTCACCTATTTGGTAGAGATTTAAGACGAGTTTACTGCTTAGGAAACAAGGTTAAATCGTGCACGTATGAATAGGCGGATGCATTATCTTGTCATCAGATAATGTACAGGAGCAGTTTTGTAAAACGAGTAGGTCTAGAACTATGATAGTACTTATCATAGATGTGTGTGACTGCCTCAAAAAAGGATACAGTACCAGTTAAACATTTTATGTTGTAAACTATCAAACTTGGCGAGTGATGCGGCTCTTGCATGAACGTTCGTGAAGCGAGCAGAATCGGGAGGTAAGACCAAGCCGCTGCTCTAGGCGCTGCTTGCTTATGTTGGAACGTACGTGCGCTAGTTATATGTTTATCGGCAATTGCAAGAGAATGAAAGCGACGTTGCCAGCTAAGAAAAACAACTAACAAAGACTTGCTCCTAAATACCGGTGTCAAAATTGGTAGATGAAGGATCTTCAGTGCCAAGGAAGGCAAAAGACATGGGGAAAAAGGAAGAAGAAACCATCGGCAGATCGCTGTATGGTAATGAGCTGTGCATGGGCAGACAGCTACTGTTCACTCCGTGCCTGGGCCGATTTCAACACCAAAACAAAAATGAAATGGTGAAAATATTGACTAATAGCACATCGTTGGCATGTATATGTCATAATTTTTAAAAGGGGAACTGATATTAATACTATTAAGTACTAGGAGTAGGTAAAGAATTGTACATAGAATTATGATTTATTAGACTTTTCAGCCTTTGAAACAAAAATAAGCAGAAAATCGTATCACTCTCTGCACATGTTTTCTATGGAACATCTGGGTACATGAATATACTCTTTCCCGGACGTGATGTTATATATAGTAGACCAGCGCCGTGACTGATTTTCTACACAAAGAGAGGCGGATATTTTCGACATTTCAATTAAGGATTTCGAGTAGCCAGAATTTGTTTGTGATATACTATGTAATTAAAAAACTTAGAAATAACATATGCTTGCCGTAGGTACCAAATTAAGGGACATTTATTTGCTTAGAATATCAGCTTTAACCCTTACTGTACTGGGGGGGGGGGGGGAGATTTTCGGAGATTGCGCCGCAACCGCTTGGATTTTTGAATTGTCGTTTCATGACTTTTTTCCCTCAGGTCTTACGCACATTTTGATACCATTTTCGTCGAAATCGGATATACCTGTAAGGCGTTACATAACAATTAGTATGCGCATGTCATCAGAAAAAAAAAAAAAAAAAAATTGCATCAAAATTTGCATAAATTATCATTATTAATTACATTAAAATAACTTTTTGGTGTTAGAAAAGAAGTTTCATATGAATAATGAGTTTTAACATTAAAAAAGTGGAGTTTGACACGTTTTCTGTAAAATGCATAAAATTAGCGCATTTTGCATAATTAATTAGGCTACAACAAAAATATGCATATTCAGAAATAAACTAATTATACCATCTTGTTCCTTACGTAAATATCTACAAACATGCAAATTTTCGTGTTCATCGGACAATCAACGGCCGAGATCATAGGGGGGGGGGGGGGGGGGGGCCTCCCAGGCCCCCCCCCCCCCAGTCAGTGGGTGCTCAAAATAGCCCAGTACAGTAAGGGTTAAGCATACCAGTGTTTGTCACTTGACAAAGGGACATATATCCCAGTCATTAATGAGACAAGTGTAATTAAACAAAGTGAATGACATACCTGTAAACTGAGCGGTTGAATTTGGGGTAGCCCCAAAGTTGTAGCCTCCTGTTGAAGGTGCTGCAGGTGCCTTGTTAGCTAAATAATAGATGGAAATAAAAAAATGATCAGTCATAAATACATAATTGGCAAATAATAGATGAATAGATGCATTTCCATTGCCTTATCTATCTTCATAAACATGTCTCCAGTTTGATTGTAATCCATCCATCGGTTCTAATGATGACGTGATCACAAGCTACTTTCGAATACATAATGAGCCCTGTGACCTTTTACCTTTCACCTCGTCAACCCCAAAATCAATCAGTTCATTGGCCCTGCAAGATACATACATGACCCAAGTTTGGCGGGAATCCATTAATCAGTTCTTGAGGTAATGAGATCACGAGAACGGGACGTACGGACAACCAAAAACGTAACGCCTCTGGCTACTTTGTAGCGGAGGCATTTCTAGCAAGCAGAGTAAATGCAAACAAGTATTGTATATAAGGAATGTGATGCAGAATTTCTGAATACCAATCATACAATTATTCAGAAATGTCCTTAGTTACCTCAAAGCACAATAGAAAACGGTATGATCTCAATTCTCGCTACCCTAAATAGGTACGAAAATCTCGAAATTCGCGAGACGAGGTAATTTTCACTCTCTCGGGTCGTCACTACAACTTCCGGTATAGAGTCCCATCCCAAGTCACGGCCTTCATCCACCCCCATTTTTCAGGGTTCTTACGCTTGGAATCATGAGCCCAGCACTGTGCAGCCTCACAAAAGAAAACCATCGTCACTGATGTCAAAAGACGCAAAAAACAACGAATGAAATGTTCAAATAAACGTTGAAATATTTGCGAAAAAAAAACAAGACCGAGCAGACGACATATTCGGTGCATACACGTTGTGTGGCGACGGCGTTTTACGTTTGCGCTATCGCGCCTAGTAATATAGCGCCTGCACAGGAAGCTGTAATGTCGAAAAGCTATCCCATAATGCAATGCGCGTTTTCAGGATTTTCCCCGGATCTCGGCAGAATCGCTATTTGGGGTAGCGAGAATTGGTAAGACCACGTCATCATCTATTGAAAGCCAGAGCCTGAGGGGTATTAAATGGGTTCAGATATGTGAGTTAAACATTGATCTGGTTCTTGGCAAATGTCATGTTGATAGAATACAAGGTATATATATGCTCACCGTTTCCAAAGTTAAAAGATGGTGTCGTTGTCGTCTGAGCTGGGGCTGCTGATGAAGCAGCCGGAGTTCCAAAGCTGAATCCTGATCCACCTGCACAGCCAAAGAATGTAATCTTTAAATGACGACTCCTTTCTTAAGTTTTCCCTATTATTACAAAATTCTTATTTATGCTTTTTTTTTAAATGTCATGACTCTCGTGTGAATGTATGTATTAGTGCTGTAACATCACGGATATCTCCAATTCCGTTTAACCGCCAGTCAAAACCGGACGGTTTTCGGTTAAACGATTTATTTATAAAAAAAAAAAAAAAAAAAAAAAAAACGATTTTTTTTTTTTTTTTTTTTTTTTTTTTTTTTTTTTTTTTTTTTTTTAATAATTTTTTAAAACTTTTTCTTTTCTTCACCGACTCTGTCGGCAGCAAGCCAGGTCCGTGTGAAAAAGCGGGAAGGAATTTCATTTGTGCTTGTGAACTTGTCATAAATAATAGTAACAATGTCGATTAGAGGAATGTGTAAGATCATTAATGTAAAGTAAAAACAGTAGAGGACCTAGGATAGAACCTTGTGGTAGGCCATGTGTTCAAGTTGGATGAATTATTATTATAAATTACATATTGAGATCTATTACAAAGATTACTTTCAAACCAAGATGACAGACAAATTGGAGTGTTGTTCTAGTTTCAGAGTGGTGAGTCAACACACAGATTACTGAGCTGGGAGACATTGCCAGGCATAGTGCCAGGTGTAGGGGGCATAAATCGAAACTTTAAAAAAAAAATATTAAAAAAAAAAAAAAAAAAAAAAAAAAAAAAAAAAAAAAAAAAAACGGGTAAACGAAACCGTCCAATTGAAAACGGAATCCGCCATGGGCGGTCGGATACCGGACGGTTAAACGTTTGACTACAGCACTAGTATGTATTATGTTTATCAATTATCTTGTAACTGCATTGTATTTTGTTTATGTGCTGCCAGTTGAGGCCAATTTTCTATGTTTTGAATATGGATCAATAAAAGAATCTATCTATCTAAATCTCAGTAATTCCCCAACCCCTCAAACAAAAAATTCCATGAACCTTGCATAATTATAAGCTTCTTGATAAAGACATGAACAAACCTTGATTACTGTTTGGGTTCTGACTTCCGAACGTAAACCCTTTAGCAGGTTCCTCCTTGGTCTTTGCTGGTGCTGGTGCAGCACCAAAGTTGAAAGATGGTGCTGCTGCTGCTGTAGCTGCTTTCTCAGGTGCTGCAGGAGTTTGTCCAAATGTGAAGGCGTTTGCGGATGTGGCAGCAGGCTCTTGGGGTTTGGCTCCAAACGAAAGGCCAGAACCAGCGGCTTGGGAAGGGGCAGAACTACCAAATGAGAAGCCTGGCTTACTATCTGTATTCAATGCTTTCACAGGATCAGGCTTACTGGCACTGCTGCCGCCGAAGTTGAAACTGGGTGTTGTGGAAGAGCTGGTAGGTGCCGAGGAGTTTGCAACTGATGTTGCAGTGCTTCCAAAGCTAAATGCAGGTTTACTTTCCGATGGTTTATCAGTAGAGTCTGTTGTCTTTGCACCACCAAAGGTCGCTGCACCAGCTCCAAACTGAAATGCAGGGGGTTCAGCGTTCAAGGTTGTTTCTTTGGTTGAGGAACTGCTTCCAAACGAGAGTCCTGCTGCTGCACCACCATCAGTCTTTTTCTCACTGGTTCCCCCACTGGTGGGTGTAGCACCACCAAAACTGAATGATTTCTTCGCTGCGGGACCATCTCCCTTGGTCACATTTGATTGGAAAATGTTCACATTTGGGGGAGGCCCTTCTTTGTCTAGTAGTGTCTGTCCCACAGTGGCAGGGATTTGTCCAAATTTGAATCCACCCCCTATACTACCTGAACTATTCAACTTTGAGCTAGCATCATTCTGTCCAAACTTGAATCCTCCACTGGGCGCCTTGAAACCACTGCTTGTGGTACTTGACTCAGACGAACTGGCTCCGAAACTCATTCCCTTGGGCACTTTTACTTCAAGCTTTTGCTCCGTTTTTGATTGGCTTAACACGGACGATTCTATGCTTTTTACTTCCGACGGACCCGATGTCTCTGTTGTTGACGAGTTGCTACTTGATTTGGACAGTTTGGACAAAGAAAAGTTGGGTGGTAGCTTAAAGCCAACCCCAGAAGAAGGAGTTGTTATACTGTTACTGTCCGTGCTGACGGGCTTTAGACTCTGCCCTAGACTCATACCAGCAGGAAGTTTGAAACCGCCACCGCTGGCATTTGTGTTTGAGTTCAACGAGTCTGAGGTTGTGGAATTACCAAACTTAAAGGCACCGGTTGCATCTCCATTGCTCATGGGGGTACTTCCAAACTTGAATGATGAAGCTGGAAATTGGTTTGAAAGAAAAACAAAAATCAAACATGTGCTGATTAGATTGATGGGTAAAGAACAATGCACTTGAACAGATCTTACAATAAACTGTTCTTTTTATTTTACTTGGCAAGTTAACAAGTGTTAATCAACATACATAGTCACAGAAGCTAACTTCAAAGAGCACTTTAGTATATCATTTCAAAAACAAAAACAAGCAACCCACCAAACCATAATAAAATCAAGCAAAAGTATTTCTAGTCTATTTGGATCAGCTACAAATGTAGAGCTGTTCTTTTGGTTTAATCACATATACCTTCAAAAGGGCCTCCAAATAGATCACACTTCTTCCTTTTTTGTTTAAATTTAGAAGAGCATTGAAATGTACAAATGCGATTAACCAGTTGTAAGACACTTGCTTCTGTGACAATTGCTTCGCGTCAATCTCCTACACAACCCAACACAACACTTTACGCCAAGACAAAACCCTATACCTTTAATTAAATAAAGCCTGGAGCAATTGTCGCAGGATCAAATGAAGAATGAGAGACTTACCAGGAGGTGCGCTCAAGGTTGGTTGGCTCCCTGGCTTAGGCGTCTCACACGCTACACACTTGAGTATCGTTGCTTTATTCCTGATCATGCACATATCACATTCCCACTCGCCAGCACGCGCTTTGAACTTCTCCGCTATCACATTGTTCACACCATGTTCCTTCGGTAGCGTTTTTGTGACCTTTGACTTGCCCGGCCTTGGAGTTGTACAGGACGCACACTTGTCCAGACTGTCTTTATTTCGGATCATGCACATATCGCACTCCCACTCATCAGACTTTTTCTTGAATTTATCTGCCAGGCTATTGAAGACTGGGGGCGGTTTGGAGTCTGATATAGACGAAGCTGCTGGTTTGGAGGCGCTTTGTCCCGGCTTGGGCGCTGTACACGCCACGCATTTACTAGCATCTCCACTGTTCTGTACCCAGCATGCATCACATTCCCAAGAATTTGCAGCAGGCTTCAATTTGTTAAAGAGAGAGTTAGACTGTCCTCCAGCAGGCGCGGTTGACGTTGCTGGTTTCGTGGCACTCTGTCCGGGCTTTGGCGTCGTACACGCCACGCATTTACTGACATCTTCATTGTTTCGTACAAAGCACGCATCACATTCCCACGATGATGCAGGTGGTTTGAATTTGTTAAAGATTGAGTTTGATGTCTTAGAGGTGTCGTTTTGAAGATTGCTTGCACCAGGTTTTTGACTAAGACCTCCTGTCAAGGGGCCATTGTCCATATTTGTTTTGGATGCCTTGACTAGACGTTCTTGCACCTGATACAGAAAGAAAAACAAAAACAAGAAATGTTGAATGTAATATGGAAATCAGAGACCATGTCTCAGGATGCTAATCAAGAAGTCACATGCAGTTTTGGTAATTTCTCAAAACTTTTCGTCAGATTTCTTTGATTTTCGATGATAGATAGGAAAATACTGAGCTGCTGTGATTTTTTTTCCTCCTCAAGTGAAATATTAAACAAATGAGAGGTAGTAATAATATAGATACCCGTCCTGGGAAGTGAATTTGATTACATTGTGAAACAAACATTGTGGAATCGATCAGAAAAAGTTGATCATGAAGCATATAAGTATTGGTGTGTACTGCAAGGTTCTGGAATCATCAAAATTATAAGAAATTTGGCCCAGTCTTGGTAAAGTAACAAGCACTGTAGAAGAAGAAGAAGGAGGAGCACTGTACTCAGAAAAATGTATATTGGAATACACAAACATGTGGCATAAAAATCAGGCCTCATTTTTAAGCTCATAATTAAAATATATGAAGGCATTTGAAGAGCCACACTTTTCAGGGAACATTTTTTCTCTGGGTGTTCTTCCAAACTTGCATAACAACAATGATAACGCTCGCAAATTATTTTTCACCTCTCCCCATAACTCAACCTTGACTGAAATGATATACTCACTTTTGAACTCGATGATGGAATTGGCCCATTCTTGGTTGGCCCTGGAATGAAGAAGAAAAGGCAAAATACAAATCAATCAAAGGGAAATCCAACCTTAATAGCAAACAACTCTAACAAGAAAGTAGAAAGATCAAAGAAGTAAACTGGCAAAAGTATGAACAAAATCTGACAAAAAAAAAGTTTAAAAGTTGTAATCACTATGGGTATGGGCTCTTTAAATTGTCTGAATCGGGAATGTCACTGTGATGTAGTGATGGTCTACATTCTGAATTCTTCAAACACACAAAATGACTAGTATTTATTTTCCTTCAATATGAATGACCTTGGATGATCTTTTCTCTTTTTAATTTGTAATTCTTTAAAATTTATTCTATTTCATAGAAGACTTGTAATACTTTACTTTCCATAATATATTTTGAGTAGTGCTCCAAGGGTGAAGGCACTTTGAAGAACAAAATAATTTAGTAATATTTTTGTTTCTCCAATTGTGAACACCCCAGGCAATGTCTACTTGAACACAGGGAATCATGTCATATATCGGTAACCAAGTGGAGCTGAACTGTGAACTTACGGATACCAAAGGCTTCTAGACAGCTTCCCGTCTTGAGTTCTTTCGCCACTTTGATGCCACCCTCCTCTTCCTCCTCCTCATCGTCGTCTTCGACCTGGACAACGTCTTCGTCGTCGTCTCCTTTCCTCCTGGTCCTCTCGGGGGTCTCAAAACTAGGCTTCTTCCCTCCCATGGGGGCGCTGCTGGAGGGTCTGGACGTTGAGTAGGGGGTCTGGCGTGGCATGCTGAACTTGAAGGTGGTCTGCATGAAGAGGACGATGATGACGAGATGGAAAGATTGGATCAATGATAGCAAAGTAGGCTTAGAAATAACACTAAACATTGGACTCTATATAGGGTTCCGGTGAGGAATGCCTCATTTTAAAGTTGATTCCACAGACAAGAAACTAATGAAATGAAACAATGACTGATTTCAATATATCGCAGCAAAAAAGTAGAGAAACTGATCAAATATATTATGATTGAACAACACATTTTCAACTCTGGACACAATACAATATCAATCAAGAACTTTAACCTTATTTCAAACCTAATCAAAACCTTGTCTCTAAATACAATAATAAAAATATAGCCAAAGCCATGTCAGATTACTAACATTACAAGTAAACAAAATTGGAGGGCTTTGGAATAAGTTTATTTGCCATGATATAGTAGTAATGGATAGAAATATCTGAAGTGAATGTAGAATCTCTGGGGTTGCACACATGAAATCAAACATGTGGGACTGAACAAAGTATCCTAGAACTCACCACAGTGGAAGAACTATTAATTGAGGACGAAGTGGAACCACCGCTGCTGGTCTGCTTCATAATGGGTGAAGCAAACGTGAACTGAGGACCTTCGGGCGATGATGCCGGAGAGGCAAACTTGAACGATGGCACTGTAGATGACGACTGGGCTGGGCTCGGTTTAATGCTGCTTCTACTTGTACTGCTGGTACTACTACTACTACTATGAAGGCCAGTGCCCATTGTTGAGGCAGCAGCAGTGGATGATGGGGGTTTGGAGATCGATGATGACGACGTCAAAGAACCAAAGCTGAATGTTGGGAGGCCCTTGGGTAAGGGAAGTGCTAACTCGGGTAAATCTGGAATCTCACACTGAAAAAAACAGAAGATGGGAAGATTGAGGTCACTTATTAATTCATCATATAGCTTGAGAGAATTTTTTGTGGATTCTATGTCACATGATCCAGCAATAGTTGTTCTGTGGTCAATTTCAACCACTGTATGAATCATTGAAGTTCCATCCAGGACCGAACGCTCTACATCATCCCATCCTAAACCCTTACAGAGTCTAAAACCTATTTGTAAACCAATTTCAACCTTATAATTTGAAGAAGCAAAGCCCAGAGCATATGTTGCTAGAATAGGAAACCGTTTCACAAGCACAAAAGCATACTAAGATAGTTTTAAGGAGCTCGACTAGTCTACAAAATTCAACTGAATTTTGAATTACATAACACATAATAAATATTATTAATAATTTTTATAACTTTGGAGCATTAAAGTACTAAAAATTGTAATTTCAACCTGCATCATGTTAAAGGACCACTGCACTACTTATAGC
This sequence comes from Strongylocentrotus droebachiensis, assembly GCA_035222895.1. Lineage (NCBI taxonomy): Eukaryota > Metazoa > Echinodermata > Echinoidea > Camarodonta > Strongylocentrotidae > Strongylocentrotus > Strongylocentrotus droebachiensis. Next base: position 19,485 of record JAVYIG010002233.1, read on the forward strand.
TACTTGCGCCCTCTATATAACAGACAATGCATAATCGGTGACCATTGGTCCCCCATGATCCTCCATTTCTTATGTTAATTGAGAGCTACTTATAGCTACTTGCGCCCTCTATATAGCAGACAATGCATAATCGGTGACCATTGGTCCCCCATGATCCTCTATTTCTTATGTTAATTGAGAGCTGAGTTGATAAGATAACCACCTGTCCAGTGACCTTGCAGCGTGGTCTAATCCTTCCTGTTCACTAGTGCAAATGAGCTTTAAGTGTATGTTATTAACTGATTATCATGATTTAAACCTATAAAGTGCCACAGAATTGACAGAAAACTTCATGGAATAACTTTTGAATATAGCTGATGGGAGCCTAATGGGCGTTCACTCTATACCATTTTGGCTCTGATCAAATGATAGGTAGATTGTCCTTACTTCTTCATCATTCTTCTGAGCTGAGTAATGCATTGTATGCCTACTCTTTGATTTCATCTTGCCACCAGTCTTTTCCCTGCCTACAGGACCTTCAGCCGGAGTTGAAGAGGTGATGGGTGCTCCGTATCTGAAGAAACAAAAGAGAAAACGAAAAATGAGACCATTATGCGGTGAATAATGTGAATTTATCTTGTCTCAGTTTTCTCCCTGCCTCCTGGACCTTTATCAAACCCTGACAGAGTTGCTGGGTGGATGTGAAGAGAAAATTGTGGTCGAGTGGATATGTTACCGGACTGTGGATCAGAAGGTCCGCGGTTCAAGTCCCGCCGCGGCACCAATGTCCTTTGGCAAGATATTGATCTACATTTGCCACACTCTATCCAGGTGAGGTAAATGGGTACCTGGTAGGATTATTACTTGAAATGCACTGTGCGCTGATTACGGAGCTAAAGCTAGGGTAATAATTCTAAAGCTCTTTGAAAGCACATAGAGACGTTATATAATGTGATATGCGCTATACAAGAACCAAATATTTTTATAATTATTATGAATCGAACCAAATTAATCAAACTTACCGGAACGACGGCGCTGTAACTATTGTTGGCGCAGCTGTACTTGTTGGTAAGACCTAGGGAGAGAGAATAAAGTGCAAATGAATGATAATTTACATGTTTCATATACTATTCATATCTGTTCAAACATAAAATGTTGAAAATATGCAGTTGATTTAACATTTCCTCATTTGCGAGTCCTGGGTTGTATCCTAAAAACTATACTGGCTATATTTTAAAATCATGAAAGTGAAGTTTAAAAACAAACTTGAATCTGCACATCAAACACTTCTTAGTGCTGCTTACACACATGTTTTCTTGAAACATGTGCATACCAATGACCTGTCCAATTACGCCATTTTCATAATGTAATCAAATTTAATGCACAAATCTTTGTTAGGTAACCTGTTACAAATAATTGTATTTCAATAGTCAGAATGCGAATAGCATACATTCTGTGTGCTTTAAGGTAGGACAAGCCATGATGTTTGTCCTACCTAGCAACAATTAATGCATACAATTCGCATTCAAACTATTGAAATACAATTATTTGTAACTTTGTAACAGGTGAATGAAATAATTTGTAACATGGTATTGAACAAAGATATGAGATTACATTATGAAAATCGGCTATGAAAATCAACATTATTTCACTAATTTGAAATATAACAGTTTTCAAAACATCACCCCTGGGCTATTTCTAATAAGCGTAAGTTACAGTTATTACAGCTCCCTAGGTACACCAAAATAATAAAGACAGATTTCAATATAGCGAAAAATAATATTTATAAATCTATACCCTTTGATAGTTGAATTATATTTCTTTACCTCAGCACTTGATGGCGCCGTCACCCTCTCCTCCCTGTCCAGATCAATCACTGTGGTGACGGTGGAAACAGGAGGTTGTCTGTTTTGTTTGATGCTCGCCTGATGAGCGATACGCAGACCGGATGTGGGAGGAGTGTTCATTCTCGAGGTCCCAGGTCGGCCGCCGGCGAGTCGACTTGTCGGCTGCAAAGACACGGACATTCATTATATTTAACTTTTGCCTTGTAGCTTTAGGCCCATGGGCCGAGTGAGATTAAACACGTGTACAAACGCAGAGTACCGGTCTCGTTCACGCACAATTCTCTTTAGATAATTGTCAATTAAAATTATGTTTTATACTAACTTGCAAGATTGAGTCGCAGGAACAACAATTTTTGTAACAAGTATATTTTTATCTTTTTATTAACATTATCAAAATCTTGTACCAGTAATCTATGCAACGAACATGAACGAAAGAATCGCTCGGCCTACGGCCTACTTGAGCCTAAAGACGATATTATCTTCCTATTCTAAGGTACTCAACTATAAATTTTTGTACTGGATACTTGAAAGTTCAATTAAATTTGTTAAAGAAACATCACAAAAAGGGTTAACCCTATTTAGCCCGGGGGGGGGGGGGGGGGGGGGGGGGGGGGCTTTAGAAGCCCCCCCCTCGACATTTTCTGCGATAATTTTTTAACGCAAAAAAATCTTGCACTGAAATTTTGTGACTTTTTTCTTTCGAGTCTTGCGCATCTTTTAAAGCTTATCTGCCATAGTTTACAGGAGGGATTATAGCGCCCTGCAAGGTCACTGGACAGGTGGTTATCTCATCAACTCAGCTCTCAGTTAACATAAGAAAAAGAGGATCATGGGGGACCAATGGTCACCGATTAGGCATTGTTTGTTATATAGAGGGCGCAAGTAGCTACAAGTAGTGCAGTGGGCCTTTAAAAGAAATTTTTTGAAAATCGGACCTACCATTACAAAGTCATGTGTCCTTTTGTCTTTGCATGTCAGCCCGAAAATCGCTCATTTTTGTGATTTGTGTACAAAACATATGGAAATCTCATTTTTCAAATAAAGAGATAAAACATTGGTTATTTGGTCTTGTTTATAGTTAAGGTGTTTATTTTGGGGTCAAAATAGTTGAATTATAGTTGGAAATGAAATAAAACAACAAAAACAATAAAATACATAAGTTAAAAAAACAAAGAAATACATAAGAAATTATCAAAACAATAGATAACATGAGGAATAACCATGGTTATTCAATTTTTTGTATTGTATTATTATTCCAAATGGTCTAACAAATATATGTAGTGAAAAAGAATGCTTAAATATGAATAATGTCTGATTTATGGGCAAAATTGTGAATTTTATGACCTTATTTGCATAAATTACAATAAATATGCAAATGAGTGATTTTTTTCAAAAAATTGAAATTACCAAATTATTCTATACACTTTACTTGACATGTATGCAAATTTTCACGGCCGAGATCATAGGGGGGGGGGGGGCCTTAGAAGCCCCCCCCCCCCCCCCCCCCTGGGCTATGCAGTTTCAAAATAGCCCGGGCTAAATAGGGTTAAAGACCACCTGCTTAGAAATACCTATATTCTTGTCTTCAGTGAGGGAGCTTAATATACAGGTTTGAATGTACAAGGATGCTTCAGAAGATATGATATAAGGATACCAGTTGGTTCTACTCAATTAGCCTGATAACAGACCAAACATATTGGAGCCCCATATATTCCATACACCTGGGACCGGTTTAACAATGATCCTTTTTTCAATGAGAAATGACAAGAATCAGTGACAAATCTGCTGATAACCAATCAGAAGCAAGGATTTGACTAGCTTCTAACAAAAACTGTCATTTGTCACCGATGACAAGTTTTGTGAAATGGGGCCCAGGACACCTAAAAGAGCCTGAAGCAAAGAGATAGCAGGGCTTGAATTCAGGCTAAAGCCCTGTTGATATTACTTTGAATCATAAGGAAACATGGCATGGATGTGGACATACTAACCCTGAAGGAGTAAGGTGAAGCGGTAGGTGAGAGAGGGATCCTCTTGACGTCCAGGAGCGGTGTGGACATCCTCTCAAGGGTATCCAGGATCTTCTTGGCCGTAGAGCTGGTTGCTCCAAGGCCATCCTGGAGGTTCAGCTGAGCTGGCTTGGGCCGAATGTTCCTCTTCACCGGCAGGTGCACCTGGTCAACAATCAAGGTTAAGGTTGAATTTCATTGTCGTAAATTGCAAAGAAATTTGGTTCCCATGCAGAATATGAGCAAAAGTGAAGGTGACTTGTCATGGTAATAATTCCAAATGAATTCAACACTGAATCACTCTAATTCAATGCGTTTCATTAAATGCGCATTAATATAACGGTGCGCAGCATAGGAAATCATGCTCAGCGTGTAATATTGTAACGATATTGAACGCCGATTCTCCATCTGTTGAGTGACGTATCGTACCAAGGAAAAGCAATATAATAACAATATTGAACTCGACCAAAGAAAGGGAATCAAATACATGATTTTATTGAACAAAATGTTGATGAAGTGATGAAATATTACACAAGAATGGTTTATTATTATCATTACACAAGTGGTTAATAACTGGACCAAGTGGTATTGGACCGAATGGTATTTTGTGACAGTCTTACCTCATAAGGGGAGTCCCTTGGTCTCTTCAGTGCACTACGCTGTGCTGATGATCCTCCAAACTGAGTCCTCCCGGGATAGAACGGAGAGGCATGCTTTGGTCTTGGCTCTCCAACCTGAATCATAGAGAGAACAGAAATGACAGATGAAGCAAGCACGGTAACAAAAGGATAGGCAAACATGTTTATAAATACCATCAAAGGGGAACAGGAAAACCAGCCAATGTAGATAAGTGGTCTTTATAGACAGGTCCTACAACACACATTTCCTTCTTGGTGACCATTATAGACAGGTGGCTTTTATAGAGAGGTGGCTACTAAGACAGGTTTGACTGTACAATTTCAAATTCAAACTTTATTGATTTCAATCCAAACAGATACATGTAGCTATTGAGCTATGAAAAACTCCAAATGAACTCCAGTAAAACAAAAAAAATAAGATGAAATTAACAATTACTGCAAAGAAATCCAAGTTTTGCAATAGCAAATGCGAAAAGGGCTCCTGTCAATGAAGATTATTTCTGTACGCTGAGCAGGCAGCATACTAGAGAGCTCATGTACAGTAATCAGGATTGACCAAGTCTTGAAATTGGAAATGTAGGCAACTATGTTGTAATGGTTGCTGGTGAGAATTATATCAACACATTTAGGAGCCTGAACAAACAGTCATTTTCTACACACCTGTTTCCTTTTACTGCATTAAAAGCAAAACAATGGGGGAGGGGGGGGGGGGGGGGGCGGGGCGATTGCTAAAAACAATTGTGAAAACTGCATATCCAGTAGCAAAGAGAATCTAGAGAGTTGTGATAATACTATTCTGGCCTAGGGCCATGTTATAATGGTGTTCTGACATAATGCTCCAGGCTCTATTTCATCAAAGATGTAGGGTTAGTGTTAGGGTTGCTATTAGGATTTAGGTTAGCTTTAGGTAGTGTCTTAGCTACGATTGAAGTTAGTTATTCTGTTGGTGTATGATAACGGCTGTGGAGCAATCATTGCCAGAACACGAGTGCTACAACCTGCAATATTATCACTACATTTCGTCCTTGTTTTCACGAAGTGACGGTAGTGAGGAAAATCGTAACGCAAAGTGAATGCAATTTTTTTTCACTACCGTCACTTCGTGAAAACAGCGACGATTTCTTGAAGATTCTTATCACAGACCCTTCACTGTTGCACATTACTTGCAATGTAAAAAAAAAAGACTGAAATTCAAGGGTTCTCATGGGGAATTTGACTTAATAACAGGTGTTGACAATCACAGAGAGTGGACTTCACTTTTACGATGGACAGGTCTCATTGCACCTTCCACCTTCCACTTCACAAGGAAAGCTTTTCATCACAAATTTCCCTTTGCAGACCAGGAGATTTGATGGCAAATTTGAGTAATTTTCTGGTGGGCCATGACTTTGCTGCCTAAAAGAATTGTAGACACATTTTGCTTATTCCATCACCATCAGTGTCAGTGAGTTTTTGACGGAATATAGATGAAAACAAATGACTGTATGCCTTTCAGTTTAAATGTGAATTGGACTTACCATTTTGGGCGAGCCAAAGTACGAGCTATTGAAGGCCGGTCTCTTGGCACTGCTAACAGATGGTTGTGGTCTTGATGCCGACAAGCCAGCAGCACCAGCACTAGAGGGCCCAGCGCTAGACAGGTCCGTCCAAAGGCTGCTCTTGGCAAGAGAGTTGGAATGCCCCATTTCTTAGAGATAATGACAGGAGGGATAGAACAGTTTAAGTTTACATAAGTTAATAACAGAAGTAATGGCATTAGTAATGGCAGTAGCAATGACATAGGCAGGACTTGACACTAACAGGTGCCTGGAACACATGGGTGCCCAAAGTCTATCTTTGAAAAAAAGAAAAGAAAAAGAAAAAAAAAGAAAAGAAAAAAAAAGGACAAATGCTTAAACAAGCTTATTTAAATTTGATCTGAAATAAACTAATTATTTTCAACCACATGCATGCACCAAACTTATTGCTTATAATCTTATAACCAAATGTGTCTATTCTTGTGTGACAATATTTTCAAAAGAGTCATGGGTGTTTGACCAAATCTAATGACTAGCCCTCCCCCCCCCCCAGATAAAACCATATGGAGCATTGAGTGTCAAAATCACTATCCTTTCAAACTACAATAATTCTGTCAGTAACTGTATGAATAAAAACAAAAAATGCTGTGATTTTTGTGCGTTTTGTTTCAAGTTCATAAACCAATTAATTCTGTTCCAAGAATTACAGTACCCTGGATAGAATAAAGTTGACACCTAGAGCCCTGAAAACCAGTAAAATTTGTTAATTTCATTAAAGCCCCACTGCACTACTTATAGCTACTTGCGCCCTCTATATAGCAAACAATGCCTAATCGGTGACCATTGGTCCCCCATGATCCTCTTTTTCTTATGTTAATTGAAAAGAGCTGAGTTGATGAGATAACCACCTGTCAGTGACCATGCAGAGAGGTCTAATACCTCCTGGCCAAACTAGTGCAGTGGGGCTTTAAGCTACACCATTTGTGACATGGTCTATTCGTATACAAGTAAACATGTTTTTTTCTTCAAATTCTTTTGTATTAAAAAAAAAAGGTGTTTATTCTGAAGTTGTCCCTATGCCTTTAAGACCTGAAAGTGAAACTTTGATAAGATAAATCTGCTCACCTGATAACCGATCTAGATTCTTCTTGGATAACTTCTCTCTGTGATCAACTCTATCTACATGGGGTACGAGAGACGAACAGCCGCTGGTAGAGACGGACGTATCAGAGGCATCGTCTGGATGATGGACAGATAAAGGAAGAGATAAGGAAAGGAGGTGAGGTGAGAAGAGAAGAGAAAGGAGACAAAGATAAATGGGGGAGGGGGGACAACCACATAATTAGTGAGATAAAAAAAAACATATTAAATTTTAATCGCTCAGTGAGGAATTTCATCCCCCAAAAGACAACAATCAAGTGTGATATTATGGTATAACCTTTTTTTATATGAAAAGGATTCATAATAGAAAGAAAAAACAAACAATCCCAAATGATCAAAGGACAACTCAGGAATAATTGTAACATGTACATCATTAAGATGTCTTCTATTTCAATCACATACCACAGATTTGACATGTATAACTCAGTTGCAGCTGCAGGATCTTAAGCACCCTAGACAAACCTAAGAGCAGGAAATGAGGATTAATGCATAAGATTGAACTCCTACAACTTCACTAATCTCCTTTGAGACAAGGGATTTTTCTTCTTGGATGTGCCATAATTTATTCTGTATGCTAATGAAGTAAATACTTTAAAAAAAGTGGATAATGTACACACAATGTTTTTTGATTAACCTAAGGATCTGAACATTTAGCTTGGTGGGTTCTGTGCGAAGAGGGAAAACCACTAGAAATTTGCTCAGAGCAACTTCAGCAACTTCAACAATCTTTTTCAACAAAAAGAAAATAATTCTTAAATGCACTGACAGGCATACACAATCACAAAGCATTACTGGTGAGAAATTGGGCATGTAAAAATTGTCATATTAATGAAAGAATGGTAAAATGGTGACTAGGCCTGAGTCATCACGGGTTTTGCCGAACCCGGGTTTGACTTGAAAATTTCGGGCGGGGACCGGGTACCCGAAATTTTCACCACTGCACTGACACTAAAAATCGTGTGCATGCAGCGGCGGGAGTTAGACTAAGTTGCTGTTCTAATAATGCGACGGAAAAGACAGTTACTGCTTTCAAAACAATAAAATAATCAATTGAATTAAATTAAGATGCTTTAAAAAATAAATGGATATCGTTTCAGTTGACGGTAGGTGTTTTTATCGCTCTAAAATTGAGGCTGCAAGAAAGGAATCACGCTTCGTGGTACCGATCGAGTGCGTTCAGAAACGGAAGTGGAAATATGACCCACTGAAGACAGAGCAAGAAAGTGCCACACAGAAGACTAAAATGTTGATCAGACTATTGCAATTAAATCGTAATACTAAAGGCATTAATTTAATTGTCAAAATATATCCACAATATAATGGTTTACCCTTGATAGTTTGATGAAAGAAAATAAATTAAAGCTCTTGAAATAACATCGAAGTGCCTTTCGTTCGTTCTAAAAATGCGTGTATAACAGCAAGCAGAAGTTACGAGTCAAGCTTGATATGCATGTTTACATCCCTATACCGTCATCCGACCTGATCGGAACAATAATCATTGAACCAATTAAAAAACATCACGTAAGACTTTGAGGGACTCCAATTCAACAAAATTACCGTAAAATAGTTATTTGCTTTGACAAATAATACTATAGATATTCATAATATCTTACAGAAATAATGATATTTCATGAGCTACGTACTCGATATCGAGTTCAGCTAGCCATCATTTTGAAATGAGACGTAGTTGTCATGCAGTAGACTGTAGAGGGCAGTATGCAGGAAAAACGCGCGGGCCTGAGATCACGTGATGTTCACGTGCCTATTACGTGATTTTTTCCCTCTCTGCGATCGCGAGCTGCCGTATTCAGTCTATAGCCTACTGCGCTGCATGCATGACAACTACGTCTCATTTCAAAATGATGGCTAGCTGAACTCGATATCGAGTACGTAGCTCATGAAATATCATTATTTCTGTAAGATATTATGAATATCTATAGTATAATTTGTCAAAGCAAATAACTATTTTACGGTAATTTTGTTGAATTGGAGTCCCTCAAAGTCTTACGTGATGTTTTTTAATTGGTTCAATGATTATTGTTCCGATCAGGTCGGATGACGGTGTAGGGATGTAAACATGCATATCAAGCTTGACTCGTAACTTCTGCTTGCCGTTATACACGCATTTTTAGAACGAACGAAAGGCACTTCGATGTTATTTCAAGAGCTTTAATTTATTTTCCTTCATCAAACTATCAAGGGTAAACCATTATATTGTGGATATATTTTGACAATTAAATTAATGCCTTTAGTATTACGATTTAATTGCAATAGTCTGATCAACATTTTAGTCTTCTGTGTGGCATTTTCTTGCTCTCTCTTTAGTGGGTCATACTCATAGATCTATTTCCACTTCCGTTTCTGAACGCACTCGATCGGTACCACGAAGCGTGATTCCTTTCTTGCAGCCTCACTTTTAGAGCGATAAAAACACCTACCGTCAACTGAAACAATATCCATTTATTTCGAAAGCATATTTATTTGATTATATTGAAATATAAGTTTGTGAATTGCATATTTGTAGTTCTACATTTCAAATATCAGTGTGAAATTTAATTTTGAAAAACCCGAAACCCGAAAACCAAAAACCGGGTTTCAGCTCGACGGTCGGGGCCCGGGCGCGGACCCGTTTCGACTCAGGCCTAATGGTGACCCACTTGAACACTTGTGTTGTGCAATGACATTGTGGTAGCTCATAGAGCTATATTATTTATCTTTTACTGTCTAAATTTTGTGTTGATGTTGAATGACTAAATGCTACAGTGTAGTCTGAATCTCATCATCAAACTGTCACCACTCCACTCCATGTACAATGCAGTTCAAACTCATCTATGTTCAAACTGATGTGTACGTCTTCAAACTGTTTAAAGCACAATGATTGGGAAAAGACAGAAGGGAACGATTAGCCCAAATGCCAAAAGTCATAGATATCATGTGGTTATTAAAAAGTGAGATTGTCTTCTTCTCATGAAGTAATAGCATATATTCTTTATCCGTATCCATCTTTTGACATAGTACACAAATATTTATCTTTAAAGAAAGAGATAGAAAAAGTATTTTATGAGAAAGCTGTTCAATTATTGGTAACACGAGTCAATCTGAGTTGTATTAAATCTGATGGAGCTATAGCTAAGTGAAGAAAAGAAGTTGCTCACATCTTTGGGATTATAACAGGGCTTATATAGACCCTTTAAAATATCAAAATACAAACACTGGGAGGATACTAGATACAACTATCCTTTATTTTCTACTGGACCCGCAGAAAAAACAAAACATTGACCTGTTTAAGTTTCATTTTTCTAAGGATGGACCCACATAAAAAATGTAATAGTTGGTGGGAGACTTAAAGTTCATGGCTATGCTCTATTTTTTAATTCTCAAAATAATTTCAAAATTAAACTACACGATCTAGTATGCTACAAGTACATCCAAGTTCCAACATAATTATAAGAGGTTGTTACCTACAAGAAAATCTTATTAATAGATTCTTGTCTAACAATCATTCATTCAAACAATCATCTTATTGTTTGATTTCATATTCTTGCACCATGCACAATGAAATGCTTTGAATGACAATCTTTATAATAAAAATTATTAAATCAATTTATAATGCAAGCTACCATATAAATATACTCTACTGCGATGAACGGTTTGGATTTAGGTAGCCCATCATTTCTCCTGGAGGGGGAGGATGGAGCAAATTGAATGTTTAAACTATACTTCTTTTATTTCTCTCTGTAAGGCAAATAAGGGTTATGCTGAAAGGGGAGGTATACTTTTTCTTAATCCCGAAAGGAGAGTATCTAATTGCATAATTGTATTTTGAATGACATACATAAATCTTAGGTTTATGTCTATGAGCTTACCAGCGAAAACAAATAATAAAGCGAGGTGTGAGCAATTTAGCTCTCAAAAGCTTCAAAAGAGGATTCGATCTTTTGCATAGAAATGTTGATGTGACTAAAATCACCGCTTTAAACCGCTCGGCCATCACGCACTGATACCATACACTGCAGTTTTCTGTGATGTAGTCATTGAAATTCTTTGAAAATGGCGACTTCGCGGCATCTCTGATAAACGGGCCCTTCTTTTACTTTTGCAATGCATTGGCACGAACTTAGATCAAAATCTATCGGCAGATGTTGTTTATGGAAGTTTATTTTCGTCTTCATGTCAACAAAGCAAGATAAAATTGTCGGTAAGATGTGTGGAAATGTATAGTTATTGTACCGTTCGTAGATCTAGTCCCATATGTACAAATTCGTGCTGGTTTTGACTTTTTTTCTGTTTCGCCGTAAAGGCCGCACCCCAACTTTTTGATATTTTCTCTTCCAAAAATACTGCGGCCTTTACACCGGCAAATACGGTACTTAAATGTCACTGAGAAAATTGCACTCATACAACATCAAATCATAAAAGAGCTCCTGCAAACGGAAAAGTATCATTTTTTTACACTAGAGCTTACCTTTATCAATGACTTGCTTCCTTCCACCCAACAACTGCATGTCCTCATTAGGGGTTGATGTTCCTATAGGGTTAGCATAGTTCCTAAAGGGCAGAGGTGTGTGTCTGACCCCCGTACTGGTACTTGGTTGTTCCTCCTCAATGATCACCACATCATCATCCTCATTCCCAACGTTTCTACCTCCTCCATCCCGAACGACATCCTCTCGCAATTGCACTATGGGTGTGGTTTCCATCCTGGAAGGCCCGGGCATGCTCAGGGCCTCTTTACCGGTCCGCAAGTTGATGTCTGGGGTGCTGGTCGCAACTGCAGAAGGCATGAAGTTGGGGGTGCCTGCCATGTGCCCATCAGGCTGGGGCAGCTCTGGGGTCGAGGATCGCGAGCTACCCTCTCCATCGTCATCATTAGGATTGTTCCAGAGATTGTTTAGCCATGATGGTGTGATGAAGTCTTTGACCGAGTCAGAAACGCGAGCTAAAAGAGACTGTGGCAGAGAAGAGAGGGACAAAATGAAAAAAAAAAAAAAAATGAAATCCCCAGAATTTCCAGCATGTCATTTTTATCATGTGAACTTGCCCATTAGAGCATTTGAAGGTCACAGAGAGTACTGGCATCAATTCATTATTCAAATGAACTGATAAAATAAAGAATTATCAGAACAAGCAATGTACTCTACACAAACTGACATTGAATATAGCTTGTTTGGACAGACTATTGCCATTATTCGGGTGGGAGTTATTCAGTTGAACATGTATCATAATTTTGTGAGATTCTGATACCACTAACATATGAGGAGGTGGGGGGGGGGGGGGGTATACATAATGCAATTTGTCATATGGTGCATAGCATCTAACATAATTGTCTCAAGTGGTTACAACTGGCATCAAAATTCTATAAAACATTAACATTTGTGTAGTGTAATACTTGACGGAAAATGCTTCCAAGCACTTTAATGTGGTCATTAGATATCTACCGAGGTTTGTTTGCTGGTCTAATTTATCATATTATTATCTTAAATTGTATATACATGTAAAGCGTAACTTTAGAATACACCACTAATAGGGTGAATGTACATTTGTACATGAACGTCCAAGTCCTAGGGTTAGGATAAGGGGTAGTTTACCTATGAAACTAAAGTCGACATCTGGTCAATTTCTGTGGTAGGGCATTCTACAGTTGCTCCAAATTTAGAATTCTCTAATTGACAATTTAAGAACACCTACCCCAAATATAGACATATAAGTGACAAACAACATCAATTGTTATAACCCCATCAGAGCACAAACTACACAAACTCATATCTTTCATCTACCACCATTGAGTGGAACCATTTGAACGCCATCATAAACTCCACATAAACCAGCACATTCAGGAAAGCCATTGATAGAGCCTTCTAAGTACCCCTGCCAGCATCATAAAAATCCAGATCCAGATGTTCTTGATCTAAACTGAGCAGCCATGTCTTTACTTGCACCTTTCACTTTTTACTGTATATACCATACTATATACTCACAACTTCAGTCAGACATTGATTGCATGTGCACCCCATCTCAGTATAGCTTCCAGATAAAAGGTACACTGTACATGTAGTTACTATCATTTTGCTAGCGGTCGATCTGGCATTGTTTTGGCGATAAGCTAGCCAGCCAGCTTTCCAACACAAACCTTTTTGAATCCCTGTACTTTTGCATGCAGCGGATCTCCCACTGGACTTTAGCAAGGCATTCGACAAGGTTGGCCACCAGCGTCTTCATCCAGAAACTAGACTACTATGGAGTGAGAGAACACAGCAAACATTGGATCGCCAGCTTTCTGCAGAACAGGAAGCAGCAGGTGCTCCTTGATGGATGTACATCATCAAGTCAATGTGGAATCCGGGGTGCCTCAGGGCTCTGTTCTCGGCCCATGCCTCTTCCTGTACTTCATAAATGACTTGCCTGACCAACTCAAGTCAAGAGCTTGTCTGTTTGCTGACGATACCATCATCTACCTCACTGTACAGTCAGATGCTGATGCTGACCAACTACCACAAGATCTCAACAAACTCAATGACTGGACCAAGAAGTGTGAGGTCATCTCAGTCACCAGGAAGCGAAACAGGATTGTACACCAGTATAAACTTAACAACTCCATCCTTACTCCTGTCAAAGCCACAAAATACCTTGGTGTCACTATAACATCAGACTTGAGATGGAACAAACACATTAACAGTATCTGCCACAAGGCTAACAACACCCTGGCCCTTCTACGAAGAAAAACCTACAGGTGAGCTCTTCCAAGTTGAAAGCGACAGCATACAGAGCACTAGTCAGACCCCTGGTGGAATATGCCTCTTCTGTGTGGGATCCAGCAACGGCCAAATACAACAACAAGCTAGAAATGATCCAGCTGAGGGCAGCCCGATACACATTGAATCAATACTGCAGCACATCCAGCATATCTTCAATGTTGCAGGAGCTTGGATGGACATCACTCCAACAGCGACGAGAACACTTTCGCCTTGTGATGTACAACAAGATACATGCAGTCACGCGTGACACAGTGTGAGACTGTTAACTTTATTCCAAGCAATACTGTAGTTCTATTCAACTCCGAGGCACACATCACCAAATCCATCAGACCAACAAGAGCTGTTCACACACAAGGATACACTTCGACCTTAATCCAGGACTCGGCAACACCAGAACTTGTTCTTCCCAGGAACTGTGAGGACATGATGGGACACCCTCCCAGCCAATGTCGTGACAGCCCCATCTGTCGAAGCCTTTCGTCTCTAACTGACGAAAGGCTGCAGCAGCTAGATCCAATGCTGCTTTTACTTCTGCAAGAATCTTCAAGATTGAAGGAAGCAGACTACACCAAAGAATAAGAAGAACAACAAGTGGCCTCGCTGGCAAATTATAAGCCTATACTAGCTTCCTACTACAGACCATTCGTGTCACAGTGTGGCCGTTTGCTCATGCCTAAGGTGCGACTCTAGTTTCAGGAACACACATTACTAGCATTATGCACCTGTGTGCATCGCCATTATCCATCAGCTGTCCAATGAACAGTAGGCCCTAGAGGCGCTGGTCCAAGATTGAGGATATCACTGTAAACGCTGACAAATTGCGTCCTAAAAAATAAGGATCGTCCACATTTTTGCAGAGGTTTTTCTTTTTCTATGGTTTCCATATAGATTCTATGCGCGCTGGCAATGAAGAAAACGGATTCCGCATAATGAAAATCGTCTACTTTTAGGGGATGTCCGTCTTCCTGAGGATTTATCCTTCATAACGTGAAAGTCTCTTTGCATAGTAAGTGTGAAATGTGTCAAGGCTAGGAGCATCATTGTGGAATATGTTTTGTGTATCGCCAACGCGCGGATCGGAAATAAGAATCATCCGCAAAAAGGCGGACGATCCTTAGTTTCTATGACGCATCTGTCTGGGTTTACGAAGATGATCCTTGTTTCTGCGGACGATCCTTATTCGATTCAACATGGTGAAGAGCAAGTACGAACGCATTCATTTGCTGCGCCACTACCGCGCATGCGTACTTTCTCTTAGCCATGTTGAATCAACGATACAACATGGAAGAATCGTCGGGGAAGGACGACGAATCACCCCCTTTTTCTCATTGAAGACTTCTTCAAATTATTATTTCAAGTGGCCTGCGAGATGCCCAGAGGAGTCGAGCAACCTTTTAAGTCAAAATTGTAATTACTCCCTTTGCATATTTTGAGATGTCGTCCAACCCGCCATTTGAATCGTTTTCCTATGCAGCCTCTGAAGCTCCTACCCCTTTGGCGTCGGAGCTTCCTGTAGTTGCTCTTTCACCAGTAGGGGCGCTGGTCCGAGAATAAGGATCGTCTTCATAAACACAGACCCATGCGTCCTCAAAAATAAGGACCGTCTGCATTTTTGCAGACGTTTCATATTTTTGATCAGCACATTGGCGATGCAAAAAACGGATTCTGCAATGATTTTCTTGATGCATTTTACATTGACATTGTACAGAGACTTTCACATTATAAGCAATAAATCCTTGGGAAGACGGACACCCATAAAAGTAGACGGTGAACTAGGGTTATTTTCCCCCGGGGTAGGCACATTCATGGGGCACTAGAGGGCGCTTTGCGCGCGTACGAAAATCTGAATGGCCTTGCTGCGGTGGGTCGGCAATAATCAGCCCAAAACTTGGATATGGGAGGGTGGAAGGATTTATCTTTTTTATAATGTTATCTGGTCTTACCCTTAACCATCCTATGTTTAATCTATGTAGAAATAACATGCGAGTACGATAAGACAAACATCGGGCCCATTACTGATGCAACTTTTAAAATATTAGCCTAGAAATGACCACCAAACGGAAAAAATTGACATTTTTTCCCGACAAATCTTCATAAAATCTGATTTATAAACAAGTCACATCTAGGTACACTAATACAAATACGATTTTCTGAAAATTCAGGTGTGATTTTTTAAGTTTCTTTCAAGTATATTTCTGCGCATCGCAGCGCCAATGTTCTTCACTGCTTCAAAATCACCCTTGAAATTTTTTTTTGCAACGAATTTGTTACGAGGTCCGCGAGTGTTCCCCGTTCCTTGCGTGTTGAAAGTTTGGTAATACATAGTTTACATTGACTCGCGCACGAAAAAATGGCTCGAAAACAAATGTCAAAACAAGAAATAAACAAGCTTTTGTATAGTTATAAGAGATCTACCGAGGTTTCTTTGTCGATATAATTTATTATATAGTCTCAATTAGAATTCAGAATTATCTCACTGAAACCGACGATGTTCTCGATCGTAGTTATTTTCACTTCGCCAGCAGACGTTCTAGCGTGGTTTTGGCAAAAAGCTAGCCCGCCACCTTCCCACCTCGAACCTTTTGAGTTCCGCTAAAATTGTGCGCTGCGGAGCTCCGAGGGTGCGTTGGTATCGCTGGCAAACTCTCGGGCGGCTAGCTCCCCACGACGGACCATTCGCGGTATGGCGAGAGTGTGTGTGTGAGATACGATTTTGGATTCGAGAACGCACGTACCACAACCGTGCGCGTCATTTTCAGCTGTCGAATGTGTACGACCAATTTTACATGTACGACTTTTAGTACAGATACTTGGTCAGTTTTCTTCTTATATCTTTGGTTTTACAACATTTAAAAATATAATTTCTTCAAATTTGCTCCTGACTCGGTTCAGACTAATTGTCTGATGTGTTTTCAAGTCAATTTCTTGAATATATTTTTTTGCATGAATTTGCCTACCCGGGGAATCCATTTTTGGCATCGCCAGCGGGCAGTTCTGTAACATGAAACCCCCAGAGCGCCGATGAAAAAAAACGTCCTTGAAAATGCAGACAACCCTTATTTTTGAGGACGCATTTTGTCCTCGTTTATGAGGATATCCTTGTTTAAGAGGACGATCCTCATTCTCAGACCAGCGCCCCTACTGTTCACCTGCCATTTGTTGCACCTTTCATTCCTTGTCCATGACCATGCAGTGCAAAAGAACACGTACACTAGCGCCTACACAAGACCATGATGGCATGAAGACAAAGTCAAAGACAACTTATATAACGCAGCATGTTCAGTTCATCATTCCGACATCATTCTTTTCATTCATTCGTTCACACAGGATTTCACTTTTCAGGGCTAGACCTATCGCACATTCATTGGCAAATTTGGTAAAGGCATATAAATCACTGATTTATCTTTACTTAATTAAGTTGTGTAAAGTCAATAATGTTGTGGGATACTGATATATTAAATGTCAAGTCTGTGGCTGTGGATGTTGAATAGTGCCACGGTATCCATTCATTCGCGCTCACACTGATATTGCATGCATGCATGTACACTGCACAGTCACTACGTGCGAGATACGTCGATCGACATGCATTTTCAACGCGGTTTGCATGCACTGCAGCGTGTGTGCTCGTAATAAACTCACCTTCGGTTTTGGACGTTCGTATGGTTTACGCGAGTAGTGAGAACGTTTTGGGCGAAATTTACCACCAGACGGGGTTGCCATGGCTAGTTGAATGTAATCTGTCCGCCACAGCAACCTTCAAGTTAGACAGAATATGTTGATAATCTTTGAAATTAAGAAATAACTTCCAGTGTTTCCATTGAAATTCACAGTGGAAGAGTCAAGATGGCGGCTTTTTTCAAAGAAGAAGTTGATTGGTCAAATGTCACGTGATTGTCTGTACTTTTCCCCTTTTACATTATGACTTTATTATTGCATGGTTTACATAGAGTTTTAAGCGTAAACCAAGAAAAATGTAAAAAATGATTAATAGTAATAAAATTATATAATATTTGAGAATATATTCATGGCTTCAAATATTTTTTAAATATAAACGATTTTTTTTTTATTAGCATATTATTTTAGAGGGTAATCTTTAATTTCGCCATTTTGAACTGTTAGCGCGGCGAGCTCATCGCGAGACGAACAACACACGTGAATAAATGAAGGAAAATATTTCCGCATAGCCAATAGGGGTAACAACGGCATTCACCAGTGCAGCACAGAGGCGGTATACCACCTTCGCTTGACCCATTCAGCTAGCTCAACGGAACTACGTAACCGAGCACAAACTCTGAGCTCTGCTTGCGCCACGGCCACGGTACCGGACTTGATGACAACTCTAACTTCAAAAAAAGTTTGTTGAGTTGAGCCTGAGCCTGAGGAGAGAAGACTCAATTGTCAGATATATTTTACCGGTAACTTAACATTCATTTTAACAGTAACACTAACACTAACATAAGAATTCAGTAACACTTCCTTAGCCATTTTTTTAATGAGAGAAAAAAATAGGAAACAGAAATTTAGAATGGCGAAAGTTTGAAATAAATCAGCATGATCAAACCTAGACCGAAAGCTTCAGTCTATATAATCGTCGGTTGTTCCACTGAGACTACGTCTGGCTCCACTAGACCTCGGTTATAGGGACTGAATGACTGCCTATGCCATCGTATGTTGAAGATATCACGGCTAGATTTTAGCCGTTAGGCCCCTCCCACAAACATGACAAACTTGCCACGGCCGTATTGTTATGCCCCCAAAATCCCCCAAAATGTCATTTTACCTCGTGCATGTCCAATTTTAAATTAGGCCTAGATATCTAGATCTAGGCTATAATACATCGGTTCCACTTACTAACTTGCTTGAAATAATCCGTTTAATGGTCCCTTTTAAGGAAATTATGGGTCAAAATCGACATCCATGTTGAAAATCTTGCAAGCCGTGTTAAACTCTCGCTGCCGTCAATCTCATCCCTTCTAGTCTACGCCGAAGGCAAAATGATTATGAAGGAAAAACTGTGCGCCATCTACACGTTCGTAATGGCGTTATCACAGTTTTTCCTTCATAATCATTTTGCCTTCGGCGTAGACTAGAAGGGATGAGATTGACGGCAGCGAGAGTTTAACATGGCTTGCAAGATTTTCAACATGGATGTCGATCTTGACCCATAATTTCCTTAAAAGGGACCATTAAACGGATTATTTCAATCAAGTTAGTAAGTGGAACCGATGTATTATAGCCTAGGCCTAATTGAAATATGGATATGCACGAGGTAAAATGACATTTTGGGAGATTTTGGGGGCATAACAATACGGCCGTGGCAAGTTTGTCATGTTTATGGGAGGGGCCTAACGGCTAAAATCTAGCCGTGATATCTTCAACATACGATGGCATAGGCAGTCATTCAGTCTGTATAACTGAGGTCTAGTGGAGCCAGACGTAGTCTCAGTGGAACAACCGATGATTATAGAGACTGAAGCTTTCGGTCTAGATCAAACCAAAATTAGTGAGTGGCAAAACAATAGCCAATGTCAAAATAAAGATCATGAGTTAAAATTTGTTATGTTTATTAAATTATCTGTTTTGTGTCAATTTTTTTGTTATTTTTGGAGTATTTTTTGGAAAAACGTTGATATTAATATGCAATTTATCACAGGTTTCATGGCAAACTGCTGTACAATACAAGAACATAGCGATGGTGAGTTGCGGGCGGGCGCGGCGCGCGCCTGTGTGAAGTTATCTACCATAATGTCTCAGATCCTCATTACTTTAGATAATAATTACAGTGCTTATAATAGCGCCTAATACTTACTTTGTCAGAAGTCTCTAAGCGCTCTACAATAATGCAGCATAGACCTAATTACCCTAGACAGAAATAACCATCTGATTTGGGTCATTTCTTTAATAAAACTGACATTTGTTGACATTCCCCCATACAGATGGTAACCCAGAGATCTTGTACCGTGGGGGTAGCTATAGCCAACAATGTACATCTTTTCGTTCAAAACATTTTCTCCCCGATTTTCTTTATTTAGATCTAATTTTCTGATTTCTAAATCAGATGTAAATTAGGTCGGTCTAGACCTATATATCTCCTAATTACAGTTTTCAAAATTTGCTAACCTCTAGGTCTAGAATGTGAAATTTTCGGACTTACTTAGGCTATATGAATTATCCAATTTGTATCTCTGAACTGTGAAACAGTACGTTCATGCACTCGAAAATAGAGCTACATGTATATGACCCGGCGGCTGGTATATTTCCGGGTCACTTCCTACCAAAACATAGCCAATGGCCAATCAGAGCACTCGTTTTGTGGGAGTTCATTGGTCAAGTCGGGCTGACTCGTACGTAGCTACGGTAGCTATTGGACGTTCGAAAAGAAAAAATGAATATTCATCAACTAAAACCAAGACGGATAATGTTGACGACGAGACTTTCTCATTAATTTAGGATCTAAATGAACAAGCTATCGTAAGTCAAATAAGCTATATATATGTTATTTTTAATTTTTATTATAATTGCAGCAGTTATGAGGATGTAAAGAGTGAAAATCTCGTTGCATATCTCATTCATCGCGGTCCGGTCGAATCGAACCATTTGTTCTGTACAGTCCCATACAGTCCCGATGGGACTAGACCGAAAGCTTCAGTCTCTATAATCGTCGGTTGTTCCACTGAGACTACGTCTGGCTCCACTAGACCTCCGGTTATAGAGACTGAATGACTGCCTATGCCAGCCTGTGTTGAAGATATCACGGCTAGATTTTAGCCGCTAGGCCCCTCCCACAAACATGACAAACTTGCCACGGCCGTATTGTTATGCCCCCAAAATCCCCCAAAATGTAATTTTACCTCGTTCATATCCAATTTTAAATTAGGCCTAGGCTATAATACATCGGTTCCTTTTAAGGAAATTATGGGTCAAAATCGACATCCATGTTGAAAATCTTGCAAGATGTGCGCCATCTACACGTTCATAATGGCGTTATCACAGTTTTTCCTTCATAATCATTTTGCCTTCGGCGTAGACTAGAAGGGATGAGATTGACGGCAGCGAGAGTTTAACACGGCTTGCAAGATTTTCAACATGGATGTCGATTTTGACCCATAATTTCCTTAAAAGGGACCATTAAACGGATTATATCAATCAAGTTAGTAAGTGGAACCGATGTATTATAGCCTAGGCCTAATTTAAAATTGGATATGAACGAGGTAAAATTACATTTTGGGGGATTTTGGGGGCATAACAATACGGCCGTGGCAAGTTTGTCATGTTTGTGGGAGGGGCCTAGCGGCTAAAATCTAGCCGTGATATCTTCAACACAGGCTGGCATAGGCAGTCATTCAGTCTCTATAACCGGAGGTCTAGTGGAGCCAGACGTAGTCTCAGTGGAACAACCGACGATTATAGAGACTGAAGCTTTCTGTCTACGATGGGACATACTTCAGTCTCTATAATAGGAGGTCTAGTGGAGCCAGACGTAGTCTCAGTGGAACAACCGACGATTAGAGAGACTGAAGTTTTCGGTCTAAATTACCCTGGCTTTAGCAGTGCAGCTGTTACGCGCGCTGCGTTTCAAGGAATAAATTCCTTCCAGGTACCCATTTACTTCACCTGGGTGGAGTGTGGCAAATGTAGATCAATGTCTTGCCAAAGGACATTAGTGCAGCGGCGGGACTGGAACCGCGGACCTTATGATCGACAGTCCGGCGACGTATCCACTCGACCACAACACCTCCAACGATAACTTCACACAGGCGCTCGCTCACCCGCAACCCACCATCAGTATGCACGAGTATTGTATTCTCTTAGTACTCCTCTCTCATTTGTGCAGAAAAGACAGGCTACAAAAATTGTAGACTTTGATTTCCATTTTCGTTGTTGATGATGAAATGTAGATGTAGATATAGATCTAGGTCTAGGTAGATATAGGTAGATGTAGATCTCTACTCTCTATTGTTAAACCCCTTTACATCTACCCAACACAGATGATGCAAAGTCCACTGATTCACTCTCCATGAAAATTCTCCCCTTCTCTTGGGGAGGAAAGTGAATTGGTGGCCTTTGTGCCTACAACGCGGGTAAACGCTCAGCCTCGGGGGGTTTTAATAACAGACAAAGCCATTCATTGTATCTGTTTCTGTTTTCTTGTACATTATGCTCCTATGCCTTCATTCTCTGACATTGTGATTTTAAAAAATTCCATTACTGTCATGGATGTACTAGTCTCGGATATATAAAAACTGATGTCCCAAGAAATAGCTCCCATTCTCTCAGTGTCTTTGACGGTTGAAAGATGATGCAATGCACATGTAAGATCTGTCAGTCATAACACAGTAAACCCCACTCATGGGACCCGTTTCACAAAGCTTTTTTTCAATGACAAATGACAAAAATCAGTGACAAATCTGCTGATAACAAATCAGAAGCAAGGATTTCAGTAGTTTATAACAAAACTGTAAAATGTCACTGATGACAAGTTTTGTGAAATGGGGCGCTGGTGATTGATAACATGCTGTTATCGCTTGAATACCTGAAAAGTGTCAAATTCCCCTTCGAGAACTAATGCTAACTGTATTTGTCTTTATGTCAAGAACTAGACTACATCTTTATGTGTCATTGGTAGAAATGACATTGATTGTTTTTGTGTAATAATTCTGTCCACAGCACCGTCAGCAGTCTTCCCTTAAAGATGGCATCGGGCGAGCAAGACCTGAAGAACCTTGCCAGCTGTCTCCAGCAGACTCTGTCACCAAACATCACTGAGAGAAAACAAGGTATCATGTGTGCTTAATGAATTATTATAGGAATTAATGCGCCAAGTCCAAGATAATTGGTCATTTGATGTCTCATATGTTAATAGGTATTATGAATTCAATTATATAATGAACATCAATTGACACCAGCTGATGAGCTATTCCATTAACCTGTAATCAATTGATGAACTACAGTACTTTGAATCTAGTCTGCATACATTGATTGTTGCTTTGCTGGGCAAGATTTTGTGTTGTCAAGAACATCCTTTGCTAAAAAGCATGCAGAACAGTTGAATTTGGACACTTCCTTTGCAATGTAATGGTGTAACCTTTTTGATTTTTTTTTGTAGCTGAGAAGTTTCTTGAGTCTGTGGAAGGCAGTCCAAACTACGCCATCTTGCTTCTGATGCTGATTGAACTTGACACCGTAGATGCCACCATTCGGCAGTCAGCGTCAATCACATTCAAGAACTTTGTCAAACGCAACTGGAGAGTGGTAAACATTCCTAAAAAAATTATTCTTTTATGGGGAGGGAAGGGGGGGGGGGGATTGGAGGGGAGGGTTTACTTGCTTCACATCGAGTGATTCCAAGGTATTTGGTCCTTTTGACCCAGCAGATGCAAACATTGTCATTGTCCATCACCATCACATTCAATCTTTTTTTTGACAAATGTAACTGGAGAGTGGTAAAACAACCCTTAATATTAAGATTTTTGTATTCTTCTGTGGGTGATGGGGCTCTTTTTTCCAGTTAGAGGATCCAACGTATTTGGTTCTTTTTTTATGTTCCATGTCTAATACCAAATTATTATGGAATAATGAATATTACCACAGTGAAACGTTCTTTTACAGCGATTACCTTTATAGAAAGATTCCCTACCTATATATATATCTCATTTTCTGTTTCCCTTGAATAGCTTTTTTTAATGAAACGTTTTCCAGAGGAACCTGACCATCAAGATCACCTGACCATAAAGACCGCTTTTCTTTTCTCTCTTGAGTGTTCTTTATATGCAGGGTTCACTGTAATATGGAAAGATGAATAAGGAATAGCGATGTGAAACCCAAAACATACAGGTCAAATTATTTTTAATTTGCTGATTAGTTCCCTTTAGTTGCGTTAGCTGTAGTTGTAGGCTGGCTGGACAGCTTACACATTTTCAAATCAAACCATAAATTTCTTACTTTTTCTTCCTCTCCCCATTACAGGTCGAAGATGAAGCTAACAAAATTACAGAGGATGACCGCAACAAAATCAAGCAAAAAATTGTTGGATTGATGCTGAGTGTCCCACTTAAGCTTCAGAGACAGGTAATGTGAATTAAAGAAAAAGATTTAAAGTGATGCTGCTAATCTACTAGGCATAATTCCACGAAACCCGAAGTGCAAGTTCAACGACATTACATTGAAATACGTGTACGAATTAAATTTAAAGGAATCCGTTAACTTTGTCTCAGATTCTGAAACAAAATTCTGGATTTAGCTCATGATGCAATGATAATTATAAACCTTTAGGTCAGTCAGGAACCCCATGACTTTTACAAGCCGATCGCCTGTCTGATTATCATGATATTTATGATTGGAATTACAAATTTTGAAAACCTTTCGTCTGACGGTTTTCATAACACTACAGTCTATTCGGGAAACGAGTATGGTAAAACCGGTCACTCTAAGATTTTTTACTTTTTTAAGGCACTTCATGATCATTTTGAAGCGCAATTTTTTTAGGGCTTCAATATTACACCCTATCACAGACACTGATAACAGATAGGGCTATGCATCTCAGATTTAACATTGTTAAACGATGCCTTTAAAGTGATGATGCTAATTTACTAGGCATAATTCCACAAAAACCCCAAGTGCAAGTTCAACGACATCACATTGAAATGCGTGTATGAATCAAATTTAACATACATTTCATTAGGATGGCAGTGATACTTCTGGTTGTTTCGTGAAATGCTGCCCAGGTGTATAAGATTTTAACCCATTTAACATAGGACATGTTTTTTTACAAATGCATTGTTGGACTGGGCTATTCAAACACAGACTCATGACTAGATTTGTCTTTAATGTCTTAGCTGAGCGATGCGATCAGTATGATAGGCAAGGAGGATTTCCCGGACAAGTGGCAGTCCCTACTTCCAGAACTCACCTCCAAGTTTGAGAACTCTAACTTCCCTGTCATCAACGGAGTCCTCCGCACTGCACACTCTCTCTTCAAGAGGTGAGAGACAATCTTTGATTAAAAAAGAAAGAAACACAATGGAACACTTGGATGAACAGGAGGCATTGTTGTTATAACAGATACCTCATTATATCAGAGCTCTCTATGATGAGGTTCTACTGTGCAAATAAAGCTCATGTACAGTTTGGTAGCAAAAAATGAGAATGGACAAAAACTTGTTAAATGTAGTCTCATGTTCTCCTTGTATAGAATAACATATGTTCGAGATCGTTTTGTATTGTATCTATGATTTCCTGTAAATTCTAGGCTAAATATCTGCAAGGAATGCTAGGTAACCCCGATGGGTCCCGGTACATTGATCTCAGCACTTTGCCTGAAGATAACGTGAGTGTAAGACTGTACACAATTACACGTACAGTGCTCATAGGTTTTACATATGTAGTGCTGGTTGCCGCTTTTAATATTTACTTTCTACGATGGAATTTAAAGTATTTTGCTTATTGCACACAACAATGGGCACCAATTGATGGAAAGATTATGTTGTGTAACATATGTATGACTTTAAAATTATCCTTTTACCATCTTGATTCGATTCATGACAACTCTTCTACTATTGGTATAGATGAATCTTGCACCGGAAACAGTTAATTATTCTAGAAGCCTTTGGTACATCTCTCAGATGATAAATACAGTATGGCACTGGGAGATTATTTGAGTGGCATGTATATATATATATATATATATATATAGTTAAGAAATTAAAAATTTATCTATCTCTGGTTTATTCAAGGTACCGCTATGAATTCAAATCCAATGCACTGTGGAGTGAGATCAAACTAGTCCTGGAAAACTTTGCTGCTCCGCTCACACAACTCTTCAATGTAAGTCTCTTCTCATTTTGAAAAGGATATGATTCAAAACATTTGCAATCTTTAGTTTTAAGCAAATTATTTTAGACACAGTTTAGGCAGGAGATTCAATAATGAAGCCGTGGTTTAATATTTGTAAAAAGGTGGATAACAAAACCCCTGTCATATGAAGCAAATTTCATGAATTGTTTTTGGGTCGTAATTATACAGTGGATTGTGCATAACTAATATGGAACTGTTATTATGATAATTATTTGGTGAGAGAGTTAGTTTTACCACCTTTGCCATAAGGACAGGATGTTTGGGTTGTCTAATGAGATTTAGGTGGTCATTAGTTAGGTGGACACCAACTGGTGGACACCAACTGATGGACAACAGCCATGAAATCAACAACATTAAGAACAGCAACAACAACAACAATAAAATTAACGACAGAAATGACAAGAAGATTAAGAACAACAACAACTACAAAACTAATACCTCTACCACCACGACAACCACATCCATTACCACCACCGCCAGGAACCTGGTAGTTTTTGAGCTCTTGGTATGAATTAGATTCTTTTTATGTTTGTTCATTCTATGCAGGTTACAATGTCTTTGATTGTGGAACATAAGGACAACAAAGAATCAACAACCATCCTGTATGAC
The DNA here is from genome assembly GCA_035222895.1 of Strongylocentrotus droebachiensis. Classification (NCBI taxonomy): domain Eukaryota; kingdom Metazoa; phylum Echinodermata; class Echinoidea; order Camarodonta; family Strongylocentrotidae; genus Strongylocentrotus; species Strongylocentrotus droebachiensis. The sequence goes on from JAVYIG010002233.1 coordinate 45,850, forward strand.
TCACTCACGCTCATCTCTAAGATCTTCTACAGTTTGAATTATCAGGTACAGTCTAACCCGCTTCAGTGACCACCTGTATAGAAAGACCACCCTTTTACGATGATCACATTTTTTGTTTCCCTTGAAAATGGTTTCTCATTGAAACATGTACTAAAGGAACCTAAACATAAAGACCACCTGCCTATAAAGACCACTTTTCTGGTCTCCAGTGGGTGGTCTTTATAGACAAGTTTCACTGTAGTATGATTTGAATGAAGGCTTTTGCTCCGACTTGAAAAATCCTATGCTTCGCGCATAAGTACCCAGATGACAGGATGTCATATAGAAAATTGAAATTAATTTCACACGATTAATATAATAATACTTGATGGCTTATCTTTTGTGAGAACAAAATTTAAATTAGATAGAACCTGTAAGGGAAAGTAGATGGTAAAAAAGAGGAAAAGAAGGAGATCAAGTTGAAGGGTGTAGAGATGGGCAAAGAAATTTACAAAACATCTTGGAATTTCTTTTTAATTGTTATAAGCCAGTTCGTAGATACATTCTGTGCATGGCCAGAAAGAGCTTCATTTATACCAATGTTGTACAACCCATTGACACGACTGCTGAATACATGCTCATAAAAGTAATATAATCACCATTCATTTATGCACCAACAGTACATTTTTTGGAACACGGGTGGAAAAATTCTTCTCAAGAGGGCAAACGAAAGGTATTCATGAAGCATCTCCATCACTTTGGAGTGATTATTCTAAAATGCACAAATTCTGACTTATCCATGTTTAACAGATCTGTGCATATTTGGGGGCATTTGAACCATGTACTAGTTAAGAACTGACGAAGAATTTTAACTTTCTCTGTTTCTCAGGACCTACCAGAATTTTTTGAGGACAACATGAAGATCTGGATGACCCATTTTCTTGCCCTTCTGACGGGAGACAACCCTCTGCTACATTCAAAGGTAAATCTAATCCCCTATTACTAAATCCAAGTAAAGTTTACCGCATATGAAGATTATATGATAATGATGATGATGGCTTCTTGTATAGCGCCGGTGTCCACCTCATGGCGCTTGCTCTATAATGTCTCATTAATTCAACGTTCTTGGTCAGTGTTTCAAATTTAGATTATTTTCCATTAGTCTTTGTTGGCATAAGTATTATTCTTGAGATGATGCCATAGCTGGGAACAGGAAAGTCTTGTGGGCTGACTGAACGTGGACATAGACTTGGTGCTCCTGGTAGATTGTGGAAGGTGATTCCAGGAAGGCTTAAGTCCAGAGAAGTAGAAATTCTAGGCTTCTGATTGGTCATAATTGCTGGCATGAAATTCGCTACTGACTGCTGGGCAGTGTAGTGATAAATAATGACCGGGCATAGTTCTACCTGCACTTTCAATGCAAAGACGCATTGGTTGCCCGTGAAATTGAAAATGGATATGCACAGTGAGACACATGTACATGTATTACTCTGTAAATATCCCTACAAATAACTACATTTTGACAGGCATACACTGTTTTTTAAAAATATTTCTTTTTGAAAATTGACATGCAGGGTGCGGTATGAAACAAATATTGACTGTTTATTTTTGGGGTTATAGTTTAAACAATAGCTCCTTGGTGATCTCCAGGCTGTACTGTACCCTTTGACTTCATCTAAGGGTACAGTGCAGTTTTGAAATTACCTTTGGCAGTAGTTTTAACCTGCCCCTATTAAAAGGCAGTCAATATACTAAGTCGACATTTTTTTATTGGGCATTGTATATTTGATGATAGTAAAAATTTGGATCTTTAATTTTACTTTACAGGATGAAGATGAGGCCGGACCCCTGGAGCTGCTCAAGTCCCAGATCTGTGACAATGTCGCCCTCTATGCCCAGAAGTACGACGAAGAGTTCCAGGAGTACCTACCAAACTTTGTGATGGCTGTCTGGAATCTCCTCGTGTCCACAGGAGCACAGGTCAAGTATGATCTGGTGAGTGTCAAAGGTCAGGTGTCAGAGCACTTTCGTCTAAACACACTGCGCATTATACAATCCGACTGCAATCCACTTATATTAGAATTTTCTCAAAAACTATTTTTGTCCAAATCTTGTTTAGGGTTACAATGTTTGAGGTCTGTTTTTGCTGTCGTGTAATGTGTTTGATGTTATGTTTTGTACGTTCCAAAGTATTAAGGGCGACACTCTGCACTGATCGGTTAATCAATATCAAAATTACCATGTTTATTTGTACCAGAAGCAAGAATCTTTATGTCAGATATTCATACTTAACCTGTTTTATTTAATTATTATAATTTAAATAATTTTTGCTACCTTTTACATTGAGTGTATTTGAGAGTATTTTGCTATTTTCCTCTGTTTTTCTTTGAATATATATTACAAAAATCTTGAAATTTTATATATTTGTATTATGAAATATGATTGACTTAACTTTTCTTGTATTTTTATATAATAATTATTTGTCTTAGCTTATCAGCAATGCCATCCAGTTCCTAGCATCTGTTGCAGACAGAGATCACTACAAGCACCTCTTTGAGTCCCCTGAAACACTCAAGGGCATATGTGAGAAAGTCATCGTACCCAATATGGAATTTAGAGGTCAGTATCAACTCTTTACCTGCTTAATATATAATGATAATAATGATGATGATGATGATGATATTAATGATGATGGATATTTATAAAGCGCACATATCCACCATGCGAGGTGCTCAAGGCGCTCCAATATTATCCCTGCTCTGCTAGGCTACCGATTTCACTGGTCACAGCATTCAAGGAACTCCTTCCTACCGGTACCCATTTAACACCTACCGTAATTCACGTTGTGTTTTTTTTTTGCCGACTCTTTTCTGTCGGCAGCAAGCCAAATCTGTGTTAAAAAACCCACGCGGGAAGGCCTTTCATTTAACTGCGAGATGCAGCTGAATGTGTAAGATCATTAATGTAAATTAAAAGACAGTAGAGGACCTAGGATAGGACCTTGTGGTACACCATGTAACAGAAGAAAAATTGGAGGAATTATTATTATAAACTACATATTGAGATCACAGACAAATTTGACAGACAAATTTGAGTGTTGTTCTAGTTTCCGAGTGGTGAGTCAACACACCGATTACTGAGCTGGGAGACATTTTTTTTTTTTTTTTTTTTTGTGTACCGTGTATAAACCGCACCCCCGACTTTCATTTATTTTCGGCGGCAAAAAGGTGCGGTTTATACACCGTTAATTACGGTAGGTGTTAATGTTTTAATATTATTTTTTATTAAGGTTTTATTTCCACATTAACTGCATATGAAAAGAATTTTCAAAGTAAGGCATAGACAAGGTAACAACATATGTACATAATATTTGATAGATACAACAGTAATAAAAACAATTTAATGGCAAGTCATTAAATACAAATGACGCTAACAATAATCTGCAGTAATGGGGAGGAAACCTTGGAAGCATTATGCTTGTAATTAAGGTTCCCTTTACATATTATGTTTGTTACATAATATATTTTTAAAAAAAATATATAGCTCGGATCAGAACAAATATCAAGCAAAATGCTACTTTTTATGCTATTTATGTACTGCTTGTTTTTATGTTAATTGTCATTTTATTTTTCTATAATCATTGGTACCTTGCCCATTCCAATATGATTTACCACCATATTTACGCAACTCTGCATCTTCATCTGGAGTGAGTGCATGATGACATAAGATTTGACTTGCCTTGTCATCCCACTTTTACTGTTACCACACCTGAAGAACCTACCGATTCACTGTCATCATCAGATATATAAATTCCAAACTCTCCTTTTGAAATTGCTTTCTTAAACATTATCTCTTTACCGTATTTGCCGGAAGAGAAAATATCAAAAAGTCGGGGTGCGGCCTTTAGGACGAAAGAGTAAAAAAAAATAAAAAAACGAAAGTCAAAACCAGCACGAATTTGCTCATATGGGACTAGAAACGGTAAAATAACTATACCACTATGGTACAGGACATTTCCACACATCTTACCGACAATTTTACCTTGCATTGTTGACATGAAGACGAAAATAAACGTCCTAACACAACATTTGCCGATAGATCTTGATCTAAGTTCGTGCCAATGCATTGCAAAAGTAAAGGAAGGGACCCTTTTAACGGAGCTGCCGCGAACATCCATCCGAAGTCGCCATTTTGTTTTTCCATTTTATGCAGTTTCGCATTACACCGTACATTGTGGTAGGGGTATATATCGGACACCAAATCTGCCTGTGATCACTTTTTTAGCTAAACTTCCGGTAAATTATAAGAATATTCGTGAATTTGGTATCAGTTTGTCCGTATGTTTTTTTTTTTCCTTTTTTTTTTTTTTTTTTTTTTTTTAAATGTCAAAATCGGGGGTGCGGCCTATGCGGCGGTGTGGCCTTATCGCCGGCAAATATGGTTCATCTACTCTATTCCTTGATCATAGTGATAGCAGATTAAGAAATGAGTAAATATTCATACAAATCTTGTATGTGTGCTTTCTCCCTCCATGTTGATTAGGCGCTGATGAGGAACTGTTTGAACTTAACCCTGAAGAGTATATCAGACGAGATATCGAAGGCTCAGGTATGGTGGCTTCAAATATCTTGATTGACTTTGAATTTTGACACCATGTTGAAAGCATTTTATGTTCTATCTACTATTTTAATGTAATGTGTGAAGATGGTAGATGGCTTTGTGTCATTTACTTGATACATTCTCAAATAATATAAAATTATTAAGTTATGATTGTAAGGGTTATATTCTTCAGTTTACTTGATTTGTATTAGTTATTTAATTATCTGTTTTCCTTTTGTTGTTTGAATTAATGACATACACGTACCTCAAAATAGAGATTCAAAGGTCATATTTGGAATTATACACTGCAAGGCCAGAAATGTCTACAACATGAAACTTTTGTGAACTGTAAATGACAACCATTTTCACAGCAAGAGACAAGTGTCATTTGTAATTCAACCATTTTGTGGCATGAAACTTATATGAGAATGAAATACTCCAAAATTTGCAAAAATTAAATGCCTGCGAAAATTTATTGATATACAGTAGGTACAGATTTCAATGCGAAACTAATCAAAAACTTATCTCTGTAAAGAGTAGGATTTGTTTACAGATCATGTCTCCTAAGCTTCTGTATTGTTGTTGTCTTTTTTGTTGCTGTTGTTGTTGCTGCTGCTGTAGTTGCTGCTGCTGTTGTTGTTGTTGTTGTTGTGTTTATTGCTATCATAGTATATTTTTACAAATGTAGCTATAAATACAATAAAGTTATTTGATTTGGGCTTTTCATATGATGTTAATCTGTTCTTACTGTTTCCCTCCCCTAGACATTGACACAAGGCGCAGGGCTGCTTGTGATTTGGTGAAAGCACTCACAAAGTTCTTTGAGGCTGCTGTCATAGAAATCTTCTCCAATTATGTTCAGCTTATGTTGCAGGTACAATCACTTTAATGTTTAAAGGGCATTGCAGAAATTTGCACAGTGAAAATCTCAAAACCTGTAAAAGGTCCAAAATTGTGTAAATATTCAAGATTGAAAACTTTTCTAAAAGTATGGTGACAAGATATTCATTATTAAATTCCACATACTAATAATCTTGCTCTATGATTGGTCAAAAGTAAATCACGTGATGAAAGATAGTTCGCCCATCATTGATGGGAGAAGAAAAGTTTGTTGCACTGTGTAGATAGTAGTACACATTGAAGAAAATGTGACCATTGAGTACTAGCTAAACAAATGGTAATTTAGCCGTAATACTTGTAGGAGCTTTAGGGTTATCAATTACAGTGTTATTGGAAAGCATCCTACGTTGGAATGACTGTTATCCTGCCTAGAGTTTCAAACTTTTAGGAGGAGGAGGGGGGGGGGGGGGGGGGTGGGTGGGAGCAGGAAAATTGGAATACCTACTTTCAAGTACGAGGTTAAGGTGTAGAATCAGAAACCTAATCTTCTATTTCTAAATGTAGAAATGAAACATAATATTGAAAACTGAATTTGTTTGTATCTTGTTCTTTTTTGAAGGGTTACAGGAGCAACCCGGCGGTGAACTGGAAGCAGAAGGACGCAGCTACATATCTGGTCACATCTATAGCATCCAAGTCAAAAACACAGAGGGTTAGTCTTACTACCTTTATGCTCTGACACTCTGTTGCCTTACCCAATTAGTGATTAAACACTTGCTCTGGTGATGATTGTTCATCAACAATTGATGTACCCATAACTGCTTTGGTGAAAACTGTTCAATTCTGTAGGGTTGGGGTCATGATTGGGACAGGTGTACGTTTAGGTGCTCAGACATTTGCTCTAGTGACTAATTCAAAAATAGAGGGTTAGATTTAGGGTGGGGTAAGCAAAAGTAGTAGTAGTAGTAGTATTAATTTTTCTGTTCCATTGAAAATGAAAAATACATATTCCATTTTAATATATGCAAATACATATGAATTGACTGGATTGCCCATATTCAGCTGCGCCAGGCATGACACGGCTGGTCTTCCATGGGGTCCAGGAATATACAAATATTATAGCAAATTTAAAAAAAAAGCAAACAAAGACACACAAATTTTATAATCATAGCAATAGTCAAACATTAAATTACATAATTATGATTCACAAATGATAAGGTTCGTGATTAAGTTAAGTTAATCTTTAGGTACTTCGACATCTGCTCTGGCGACAATTTTTATTTTATTTCTTCAAAGACATGGGATTAAGTTTAGGGTTGTTGGTCAGGTTTTAGATTATTTTTAGTATTGGGGGGTTAAATTTCATTATATATTTGAATCAATGGTTAAAGTTAGGAATACGGAATTGGCTGTGGAGCTATTGTTGTAGGAATATGTGTCGAACAGCTTTATAAGGAGGTGTTTTTGTATTCATAATTTTCAGTTACCTAGGACAATACTTACCTTGGAATTTGAATTGTATTGACCTGTGTGCAATAAAGGTATCGCCATTGTATATAGAATTTTTAAATTTTGACCCAACAACTTTATAAGTTGTCCCTAGCCTGTGGGCCTATAGGGCTAGTGTTTTTCATAGAACTTATGATTTGTGTTGCTGGTTATTCTTTTGTATTTCTTGTTTTGTGTACCAGCATGGAACGGTGCAAGTCAGTGAGCTTGTCAGTATCCCAAGTTTCTACACAGAGAACATTCTTCCAGATCTACAGTCAGGGGAAGGTAAGATCCTCACATTAAACCTGTTGACTTATGAATGCTTGTGTTCATTGAGGATTGATACAGGAATCACCTGTGGTGGTATTCTGAAATCAATGTTATCTTTTCTATTGTTAAAACTATGGTAATTATCATAACAAATCAAAATTAAGACATTCCACTGGTTATTGTCTGTGCAAAGCTGGCTGCTTTTGCATAAAGGTAAAAGAGACATCTGCATTGCAATGGCACCATTGGTGAGTGTTAGTTCTGCACAATTTAAGTTTGCCATGACAATTTACATCATTCTCTGTAACATAAGAGAGCATCTTTTTCAGTATACAACCCCTAATTCCTGTAGTAGTGGGTCAATGCATTCTGTCAATTATGTAACATGCATAGCACTAGAAATTTCATTGAGTGCTGCCAAGGCACAGAAACATTCATAACCACAACTCTTGATTAGCCCAATATTCTCTTTTCTTTAACTCGTAAAATCTAATTTCTGTATTGATTGCTCCCCCTCGACAGTGGACAGCCTACCGGTCCTAAAAGCCGACGCCCTGAAATACGTGATGACCTTCAGGAACATCCTTCCTCCAGAGATGTTGATAGGGTCACTACCGTTCCTGGTCCAGCTCCTCAAGGCTGAGAGTCAGGTGGTCCATACCTACGCAGCCAACACACTGGACAAACTCCTCTTGGTCCGCAAGGAAGGCAATGAAAGACTGTAAGTAGGCCATGGTGTTCCATAAAGGCTTCTGTAGATATCACACAACAAAGTGCAGCTTAAAAGCCACCGATGGCGTTAAAAAGTGTAAATGAATGGAAACTTTGCAAAAAGCACAACATAGGTCCTACTTAGCTGTGTGTTATTATACAAATAATGCACTGTTGCGAGTGTGTTAGGGCAGGGCCAGTGCACAAGGTTTAGTCAGTGATAATGGTAATAATAATTGATAGTGATGATGATAGTGATATCGATATCGCACTGTTCTAACCCGAGTGCACTGGAAGTGCCGTAACACACGAGTAAACAGTGCATTATTTGTTTTATAAGACGGGTCGGCAATACATTCTTATAATATAGTCTAGATCTAGAGTATAGATAGATATTAGATCGAGATCTTACTTAGATCTAACTAGATATAGGCAGGGCTGTCGTTTAAAGCCGGTAACCGGTAAAACTTGCCGCCTATTCACTCGTTTCTTACCGGCTATAATTCCTATAATAAACCTTGCAAAAATCACAGAAAGTAGATCTAAATCGATGCTAATCCAAAATTTCCTTAATTTCGTCCAAGATATAATTAGTGCCGCACATACACGGCCGCAGTCGACGAAATCCCTTACGATCACGAACGCGACGTCGTCCGTACTTACCTAGACCTATCGTTACATCGCAGTTCTCCCCCCCCACAGCGCGGCGGCCAAGCCCGCCCGTCCCTACCCCATTGCGATCCCGATGTGCACGCGAGAAGACGATGCATGCACTGCACAAAATATATAAACACTGATCATAACAAAACTGAAGCTAGCTCGCTGTAACCAAACTATCCGTTGCCGATTTGATATTTGAAGATCACGGAAACCGGGGCCTATACACGTGCGTGCAATGTCTAGAGACAACGTACGTTACATCGCAGTTCTCCCCCCACAGAGCGGCGGCCAAGCCCGCCCGTCCCTACCCCATTGCGATCCCGATGTGCACGCGAGAAGACGATGCATGCACTGCACAAAATATATACACACTGATCATAACAAAACTGAAGCTAGCTCGCTGTAACCAAACTATCCGTTGCCGATTTGATATTTGAAGATCACGGAAACCGGGGCCTATACACGTGCGTGCAATGTCTAGAGACAACGTACTTTAGATTCTGAGATGCGCAAATCGGCAACAGAGTTTTGAACTCGGCTGAGTTTAGGCCGGCCACGGCCGTCCCCGGCGGATCCCCGCAGCTAGCTCGCATGATATATGCAGGCTCGCGCTCCGCGAATATTCAAAACTAACTTCCGATCGCAATCGGAAGCCAATCCGTTAATTCATTTATTTTATTTTCATTTATTTCCTTAAAAAAGTTGAATAAACAAATATACAGTGTCTTCACTTTGTCAGGAAAAACAGTGATATAACATTATAAAATGAACAGGAACTGAAGTAAATTCTTAAATGTATTCAATAATTTCATGTCAAAAAAAAATAATTAAATGAGAATTCATATGGGGAGCCAAATAAAAGTCACAAGTAAAAAAAAAATCAAAATCTAGCCTCTGCTGCCCATTATTTAAATACTGTACATGTATTCAACAAATCATGATGTAGAAAGATTGAGTATGGTGCATCATCTCAGTTTAATTAAAAATTACAAAGTAATGGTACAAAGTGATAAATAATTATCAACTTAATAACTTTTCTTATGAGTTATGATTGTTCATGTAATATTAAACATGAACAATATGTGTGTTTATTACAATATATGTGTAATACAAGGTAGGAAAGATAACTACAAATTTTCTTCTTAGGTATGCACCAGATTGCACGATTTCAAGTGGAAAATCCCAAAAGGTCCCTACCGTGGGAGGGGCGACACCCCCCTCCCACACCCTCCCCCCCTCGGTCGCTTCGCTCCCTCGCAGTGATGGTACCTCCTATAAAATTCAAATTACCTCCTTCAAAAATAATTAACAAGACCCCTGTATAGGCCTAGAATATTCTAACGTTAGATCTAGATATGCACAAATTTAATTTGGCTGAATTACGCAACAGCGAAAACGGCAGATATCGAGCATGTGTTATCAATTTTTGATAGGAGATGTTTTACACAGTGGGTAAAATAAATGCATGCCCACGTGATGTCAACTGACCAATCGGATTGCTCCTAGAACCCGTCTTATAAAAGAAACAGAAATGTAAAGCATATTACGTCATATTAAGTTATGTTATAAAATATAGAACAATAAAATGCAGCAGTTTACTACCACATATCTAAATGAGGCTTCAAAGCCTGTTCTGATATGCAGTGGGAAACCTCCGCAAAAAACACCCATGTTTTTTTTTAAATAAATAATTGAATGTAAATTTTGAGGAGGTGAAAAAACCAAGATGTTTATCTGTCTTTGATGGTCTAGCTTTGTATATTGTTGTCATCTTGATGTATAAACCTTTTGTGGGTACAGATGTTTCAGTTCTTGATTTTTGTTTCTTTTCTTTCTGTAGGGTCAAAGCAGAGCATCTTCAGCCTCACGTTGAAGCCGTTCTTACAAACCTCTTCAATGCACTCACAATGCAAGGATCGGAGGAGAATGAATACATCATGAAAGGTAAATTAGTCCTAACAGAGATGTCATGGTCTAGTAGATTCATGACTGGACTGTGGATCACATGGTTCATGGTTCAAGTCCCAGTCCTTGAGTGGACGAGAATGGAGTGAACGTCCACTGATCATGTGTGTCTATGACAAGCCGATTTAACATTTATTCCTATTTCTTCATATCAAAAATTACCATTGCTTTATAACAGAAAATCATATATAGATACCAAGAATTGAATTCAATCTAAAAGTCCTAATGTCCTTTGACAAGACATTACATTGTATCATAATGCAGGCCTGATAAAAATCCGATTTAAATCGGTTTCCCTATTTTTTTTGATTTTTCCCGATTTTTTCCCGTTTTTTTTTTTTCTTCCCGATTTAAAAAAAAAAAAAAAAATCCAGATTTAAAAAAAAAAAAATTTTACCAATTTTTTTTTTCTTCCCTATTTTATCCTGATTTTCCAAATATCCCTCTTATTTTCTCTATTCTTCCCTATTTGCCCTATTTTTCCTAGTTTTTTTACTCGAGGGGGGCGTGGTTGAGGCGAAAACAAAAAACTTTTTTTTTTTTAGTGCTCACTATCACCCCTGTAATGTGAAAGAGGATGTCATTAAATGCACATTTCTGCAAGGATTTTCAAAAGAAATGTGTTTGAAATTGAATATTGAAGAAAAAATATAAAATTTCGAGTTTTCTTGCGTACCTGTACATCAGAAAACCTAAATTTGGGGGAAATGTTTGCATCTTTTTCACATTTTGATACAATTAAAATTTTGCCATCAAATTTTTGGCAAATTTGGGATTTTAAAAGGGACTTACGGTAAATTTTATAAAGTTGAGATTGCTATTGATATGGAGAACCCCTATGTCATTTGTTTTGCTCAATAGTAGACCAGTTATCAAGTTATTAAATGGTTACAGATTACCCCAGCATGCATCACCCCAAATATCCAAAGATGTTTTAAACAAATAGAGGTTGTAGGTTCGATCCCCAACATGGCACTAATGTCCTTTCGCAAGGCATTAAAATTTGTTATATACCTCACTTAAGTAATCCAGCAATCTGATTGGTCGAAATTGCATTCATAAACTTTAACTGTTCCTGTAAAAACAGACCTATTTTCCCAATAACCATGGTTATTGGGAAAATAGGTCAGTCTCCATGGTTAACCCATAGGTTTACATGTTAAAAAATGGTTTGAGCGATCGAGGATACCGTACGTGTGCGAAGAATTGGTCGGTAATTTCAATACAATTGAATCTCGATCGATCTTACCGACAATTTTATCTTGCATTGTTGACATGAAGACGAAAATAAACTTCCAAAAACACAAAAACAACATCTGCCGATAGATCTTGATATAAGTTCGTGCCAATATGCATTGCAAAAGTAAAAGAAGGGCCCGATTAATGGAGCAGCCGCGAATCATCAATCACGCGAAGCCGTTTTAAATCCATTTTAATGTATATATTAGAGAAAACTGTTAAGTATGGTAACAGAGCGCGAAAGCCGTGCGGTTTAAGGCGCTGATTTTAGTTACATCACCTTTTTTTTTTTTTTTAGTCTATTTTTTTTTGGCATTTAAAAGTATTAATGACTGCTTTAATATTCGAGAAATAGTTGTTTTTATACGCTCTCGGGAAGGTTACAATTGGGCTATTGCCCTCGGCACGCCTCGGGGCAATAGCACAATTCTAACCTTCCCTTGAGCGTATAAAAACAACTATTTCTCTCAAAGCAGTCATTAATACTATACTACTCCATACCCAGGAGAGAAATGGGGACCTGGCAGGATGAAGAAAGCCTTTGTGTTAATAGTAATTGCCATGTGCCCTCACAGTGACCTTATGGTAGGAATACTCCCCAGGGAGTGGAGATGGTGCACATTATCCAGATAATTATTATTATTATTAAACAATGTTCTATCTCTTTTCCTTTCTCTTACAGCCATCATGAGATGTATGTCTGTCCTCCAGCATGCAGCTGTACCGTACCTTCCCATTCTACTCACCAAACTCACAGAAAAACTGGTGCTTGTTAGTAAGGTAAGATCCTTAACCATAAAAGGACTGGGGTTGGTAGACTCCACCCCCGCATTATTTTTAGGGTGATTCTTTTGCACTGCAAACTTTTAAGCCTTTACAGCCTAGTGTCTTTGATACCAAATTTGTACCGTTTTTAACTTACCGGTATAGTATCACAAAATTGCTGTGCTGCGCATGGCCAAAGTAAAATTTTAATCATTACGTAATGTACACACTGCAAAATCCTCACTATATGAACATGTTAATAATTAATTAGAACTTATTCCAAAGTTGTTTGTGATGTAGAAATGAATCTCATGTGCTGAATTTCAGAATTTTTGTTATTTCTTGCTGAGATCTAAAGGGAGGCGGGTAGGGTTGTACTCTACCCAGTCAGGCCGAGGGAACCTTTTAACCCTAGACAAAGAGTTTCATCTGCACTCTTTAATCTTCTATTCATTCATGTTTTACCATTTTTTTTCTTCTTAAACTCGCCCAAGCATCACTTTAATTACTACATTTTTGAATCTCTGAGTATGACTATTTGACCAAAATCCCTTTAACCAACATATATTTGATTCTTTGAGTTTGACCAATCCTTGAATATATTCTTTTCTTTTCAGAACTCTTCCAAACCTCATTTCAACCACTATTTATTTGAATCTATGAATTTGACCAATCCTTGAATATATTCTTTTCTTTATTTCAGAACCCTTCCAAGCCTCATTTCAACCACTATTTATTTGAATCAATGAGCGTGACGATCAAGGTGGGATGCAAGGCTGACCATGCCAACGTAGCTCTCTTTGAGAACTCCCTCTTCCCTCTCTTCCAAGAAATGCTCGTAGCAGATGTGCAAGGTAAGAGTAATAATGATACAGTGAAACCTGCTTTAGCAACCAGCTTTGTATAAAGACCACCTGTCTATAATGACCACATTTATATGTTTCCCTGGACAATTTTTTCTCATAGTAACCTGTACTAAAGGAACCTGTCCATAAAGACCACTACCCATAAAGACCACCTACCCATAAAGACCACTTTTCATGTTTCCCTTGATTGGTTTTATATATACAGGTTTCACTGTAATAACAAGAACTATTTCTCATACATGTATAGCACCTTACTGGTTACTAGGTTATCAAACAAAACGCTTACAGTATTGTTACCCCGGTCACTGAATTCAGTTGACTATTCTGCACATAACAGTGCACATTCTCCACTCCTCTAGGGAGCCTTTCAGCCAGTCACCTGTTAACAAGCCCACATATGCTAATCCAACAACAATATTGTTGCATCCTGTTGGGTAACCCATTTAGACATGGGTGGAGAGGAGCAATTAGGTAAATGCTCAAGGACATAAGTTCTGTGCCCACGACCTTTGCATTCCCTTCGCATACATGTCTGTAAGAACCCAATCACACACACATCTCGCCTAAAACTTGATTGTAACCCGAACTCTAAACTTTTGTACTCGTCTGTGAAAATCTATTGCCTAGAGCAAATTGTTGCTGGAGCAAACATCTTGTCTAAAGCAGTGATTTATTTATTTATTTTTTATTTATTTATTCGTTTTTATTTAGACAGGGTAACTCTCTCAGTATTAATAATGTTTTTCTGAGAGGCCCTGTACACAAAAAAATGATTACAAACACATGAAATAACAAACAGTGTTAAAAGACGTATACATGATTTTATATATATTGATGAATATCCGGACACCTAGCAATACTTATGAGCACTTCCTCTTCATTTTTTGTTTAAAACCACTCCAGAGTTCATCCCATACATCTTCCAACTCATGTCGATGATGCTGGAGTCCCGTACGGACTGCCCTGGCCCATACATGGAACTGTTCCCATTCCTGCTGGTCCCTGTTCTGTGGGAGAGACCAGGCAACATCCCGCCCCTTGTACGGCTCCTCCAGGCCATCATAGAGAAAGGCGCAGCTAGCATCGTGGCAAGTGACAAACTGGTAAGTCATTGAGTCATACAGTGTACTATGTAACGGGAGAACCACCTCCTTACAGCTTCCTTCAAGAAAAATTAGGGACTTTTAGATTTGCGTGGACTGATACGTGTGATGTCCATTCAATGTAGTGCATTAAAAGGACGTCGACCGTAGCAATCCCCATTGTCTTCGTGCGAATCTAAAAGTCCCTACTAATCCGCCAAGGACAACAACCTTGGTACTTGGTTGGGTAATCCCTTTAGCAGCTCACTCAGGAAACTCTCATGGGATGGTAGGTGAGGCGAGTAACCACAAGGAGTGTCATGAATTGCTGGAATGGTGTGTAGACGTAGCACTTGTCAATTTACAGTAAAATATGCTAAGTCCAGTGCAAGTAAAAACCAAGCTAGTAACCCTTTCAAACAAGTACCCCAATGAACAAATCCTCCACAGACAGACCTCCTCCCCATATCCCAGCTTACAGCTACCCCAGCAGTAGTTACCCTTTTAGAACTACCCCTGTACCCATTGGACAACTACCCTCAAGGACAATAACCACTTTATAAAACATCTACCTCCCAGGACACTAACTTCCACAGACAAACCTGTCTTAGTGGCCACCTCTCTGTAAAGGCCACTTGTCTATAGTGGCCAAGAATTTTGTCTCCCTCTAGAGGGAAATGTGTGTTGTAGAACCTGTCTACAGTGGCCCTTTGTTTTGTTTCCCTTGGGTGACCTTAATAGACAGGTTTGACTGTAATCAGTTACCACTTAGTACAGCCTATGACAACCACCCCTCGATGGGGCAGGTCCCCCAACCACGTAGGGTATGGTATTTATTCATCAACATATCGCAGCCAATGGCTGAATTGCATGCATGATTTACAGAGATTTGATTAAAAAAACAAAAAAACATCATATTTACAATTCGTTGTTTAACAATAATTCAAAGACAAAAACCTCAACTAAACTCATAAAGGGAAGAAAGAAATAAAGCACAAATATGGAGCGGGGAGATAAGGAGAGAAGGAAAGGAATGTTGAGGGAGAGGGAGTGGGGAGAGAAGGGGAGAAGAGAAGGGAGTGTGAGGGAGAGAAAGAGAGAGAGAGAGAGAGGGAGCGTGAGAGAGAGAGACAGAGAGAGGGTGAAAGAAGAACAAAGAGAGAGAGAGGAACACAAACACAGAGCTGGTATAATATAAAACAATTGAAAATGTAATTGACTTTAGGGTTAAAGGGATTGTGTCGTGAAGTTTGGGGGAAGGTTGCCAATGTGATGAGCAATATCTTGTATTCCTCAGCATATTTGTTTTTAATACATACTGTGTACTTTACCTTTACAGATGGGACTCCTGGGTGTGTTCCAGAAGTTGATGGCTTCCAAGACGAATGATCACCAAGGTTTCTATCTCCTTCAGAGTCTGGTTGAGAACATGGAAGCGTAAGCATACAAGATTTCCTTTATAAAGAAATTAGTAGCCAACGGATGTACTGCACCTTTTCTTACGAGTGATGTTTATAAACAGGGATTTTGAACTTTCCAATATGTTTCCAAATTAAAGGAATGGATATTCATTGTCCTTTTATTAATCCTGTCATCAAACATGGTAATAAAACATATTATTAACCGTATCAGACATCTGAGCAGGGAAATTTTTAAATGTTATTGCCCTCAAGGTTTGATGGATAAGCCAACAAAATTACAATAAGTTAGTCCGCTCAGAAAAGTCAATGGGATTTTGTGTGTAATTTGGCGGGCAATATAGGTTATACAGTAAACCAATGAACAAATATTTTAGCCCGCTCAGAACAGTCAATGGGATTTGTGTGTAATTTGGCGGGCAATATAGGTTATACAGTAAACCAATGGACAAATATTTTAGCCCGCTCAGAAAAGTCAATGGCAAAATGCGTGTTAAACTAGTGAGCAATAATGTAGATCCAGTTGTAATTTACATCGCGCATCAGCTACTGTAATTTACATCGAGCATCGCGTATAAGAAAATGCGCACTTTGCGCGAACTCCATTGTGACGTAACAATCACACCCTAGGCAAACTGTTTGCAGTGTATTGAAAATCTGTCAAACACTGGATGAACAGTGCTGGTTTGACAATGTTTTTGCAACTTCTAATGCTAGGAAACCCTGTGTAGCCTACATAATTTAAGAGTATAAGATAGTAAGAGTTTCTTGTTTGCTCTAGATGTCTGATGTGGTTAATAAAAGTAATATTGACTGCCTAATTCAGGGCAATACGACTTGTCATATATCACCCTCACCTTCGGTTCGGGCGATATATGTCGTATTGCCCAGAAGGCAGTCAATATTACTTAAATATTGGCATAACAAGTTTAGAATATTTAGCTCTTTCTGTTTTGAATCTAGTATATTTTGCAGGGTTTTGAGTCAAAAGTTTTGAAGGAAACCACAGAATCTGGCCAGTATTTGGAATGTGTTAGGTAAAATACATTTGTAAACATGTAGTTAGAAGAATTTACCCTGAGCTGATTATGGTTCAAAATGTAGCATGATTGCTGGAGTACTGTTGTAAGTGGTGGTATGGTAAAATGTCATGCTACATGTACATTCGCATATGTTGGATAGTTCTGTAAATCTTTTTGCCATGATTTTTTTATTTCTTTTCAGTAATACTTTCAATGAGCACGTCAAATCCATCTTTCTTCTTCTCTTCAATCGACTGATCAGTTCCAAGACTACAAAGTTTGTAAAGAGTAAGTAACGTTGTAACTTTTTTTTCTTTTTCTTCACCGAATGGTAGAAATAGAGAAGGGAAAGAGGGAAGAGAGAGAGAGAGAGAGAGAGGGCCTAGAAGAGAGAGTTGTTATTCCAAAAATGATGTAAAGAAGATTAAATGTGGATATGAATGAAATAAATCTTTGTTACAAATCTAAATAAAAGCTAAATTAATTGGGGAATCGGATACCGGTACACAAATTTGAAAAAAATAAAAATAGTGATTTAGAGTTCTTCGGTGAAGCTTCTTTTAAAGAAAAGTATTTAGAATTTTGTGTGAACAGTTAGCATTTTATAATAAGTTGTATTGTTTAGACAGCCAAATAAAAACAAATTATGTGAAAATCACCAACACAGAAATGTACCTGTGGGACAATGAGTAGGAAAACAAAGTAGAACGCCTGGATTTAGTCATGACATTTCTTGGACTGTTTGTCTATGTTCTTATTTGTCTATTAGCAATAAGTCATTTTTTCTTCTTTTCAGAATGATTTAGCAGATGATGTGTATTCATACCTGAAATATTTTATGATAAATTGGTTTGATTCTGTTAGAAATTATTATTGATGGTTACCAGACTTCAAGGTTATGTTTAAGATAGGAACTAAAGTACTCAAACATCATATCCTCCATGTTTGTTTATCTACGCAGGTCTGTTAGTGTTCTTTTCCTTGTATGCAGTCAAGTGTGGTGCCTGTAAATTAGTAGAGATCGTCGACAGTCTTCAACCCAAGTAAGTCTTGAAATTGTGTTTTTCTTGTAGTCTACAGAGCGTCACATACATCATTTGTTTTTTATGCCCAGTATTCTGAAGATTATTCTATTTTCGTATTCAGTCTAGTTGTTCACGATGTATAAGTTGAAGGAGTATATTTCTAGTTTTAAAGTGACTTGTAACATTGGCCTCAGATTCCGAAACAAATCCTTGATTTAGCTCATGCTGCAATCATAATTATAAACCTTTAAGACAGTCAGGAATCCCATTGCTTTTACAAGCCAATCGCCTGTCTGATTATCAATATATTTATGATTGGAAATCAAAATTTCAATTTTTGTTTTCCGAATGTTTTTTAAACACTACAGTCTATTGGGGAAGATGAGTATGGTAAAACTGGTCACTCAAAGATTTTTTTAGGGCTTCAATATTACACCATATCACAGACACTGATACCACGTAGGGCCATGCATTTCAGATTTAACAATTAACATTGTTAAACGATGCCTTTAAGTTTGGCTCATCACGCTTTATTTCATTGTAAACAATGTGATGTCCCTGGGAAGTTCTGCCACTGCTCTTGATAGATTTATAAATTATAAATATTGGGAATTAGGAGCTTGGAGGTAAGAACATAATCCCTTATGGAAAGAAATATAATCCATTATTTTGTTCTTGTTTGTTTTAGCATGTTTGGCATGGTCCTGGACAGACTGTATATTCCTGAGGTCCAAAAGACATCAGGTTCCATGGAGAAGAAGATCGTTGCCGTGGGGATGACAAAGATTCTGACCGAGTGCCCAGCCATGATGAGTAACCCCGCATACCTAAAGTTCTGGTTAGTTTTAACAAGATTTTGATGGATTAACACATAGCTGTTCAGAGTTTGAATGTCTAAAATGAATCAACCTTTTCTCCTCAAAATGTCATCAATTATTACCACTTTTTCATAGTTAAACAAAGTGTGTATTGATTAAAACAGTTTGGATAAAACCTATTTTAAAAGAAAGAAAAAGAAACTGCATATTTTTACACAAATTTAGTGATTATGAATTTCACTCTTTGTTGACAATTGATTATTTTTTATTCAATCGCCCTCATTTATGAACGGCACAATGTACTGCCAGGTAAATGGACTCAAATTTGTCAATGATTTTTGCCCTTTTTGCACGTGTACAATTGGTAATGTAGAGTATTCTGGATAAAAATGTAAGAATAAAACCTCACTTAAAGCCCCACTGTACTACTTGCAGCTACTTGCTTCCTCTATATAGAAAACAATGCCTAATCGGTGACCATTGGTCCCCCATGATCCTCTTTTTCTTATGTTAATTGAGAGATGAGTTGATGAGCCACCTGTTAGTGACCATCCTTGGTGGTCTAATCCCTCCTAGCCAAACTAGTGCAGATAGGCTGTAAAGTTGACACTATGAACTGCTAAGGGTTATCAGAACTCAAGCTTTCCTGCAATCATATGTAAGCAACCTATAGAATACAAGGCCCTGGTGACTTGGAAGCCAATATTCATTACAAAAACACTCTTATACAGTAGGTTTTAGGGTTGCACCATGTGAGAGAGAGAGAGCGAGGGGGGGGGGGGGGGGAGGATTGGGGAGTCCTGAAAAGGACTGTCAGTAATCTTTCTCTTTCCTCTTGTTTTTCCAGGACACCCTTACTCCAAGCCCTCATTGATGTCTTTGAACTGGAGGAAGATGAAAACGTACCCGACGACGAGCACTTCATCGAGGTCGAGGACCAGCCATCGTACTCTGCAGCCTACTCCCAGCTGGCCAATGCAGGCAAAGCAACAAGAGATCCGTTCAGTGGTACCATCCAGAACCCCAAGATCTACTTGGCACAGAGTCTGCAGAAACTCTGCGCTGCTCATCCAGGACAGGTAAGAGATAGACAAGTTGAAGTTGAAGTTTATTTGTTCCATATTTACAGTAAAGCCCATCTGTAAAAGTGTACAAGAGGGATTAAACCACCCTGCAAGGTCACTTGACAGGTGATTATCTCATTAAATCAGCTCTCAATTAACATAAGAAAAAGAGTATCATGGGGTCACCGATTAGTCATTGTTTGCTATATAGAGGGCGCAAGTAGCTATAAGTAGTGCAGTGGGGCTTTAAAAACAATTTAAATCCTTTGTTTTTACAAGCGTATAAGAGTTAATTACAAAATAATTTAAAGATTTCAAATCAAGTATAATGTACGGAGATAGGTACAAAGTTTCAAAATATATAGATATGACAGGCAAGGTAATACAATGTAAAATATGGGGAGCCTAAATGAAAAGTATAGCTTGTATGTGAATAGGCTCCCCTCACTGAGTAACATAATACAGGAGGTCTGAATTAAAAAGGTATTAAGGGAGGCGAAATGGAGAAGTAGTATGAAATTCTAAAGATGTACTTGTAAGGAGAACGAATTTGATAAAAAAAATAGAATAAAGAGTGAAGAAAATAATATAATAATGTAAAGTAGGCGAAGGTGAAGAAGGGAAGGAAGAAGAAGAAGAAGGCATGGCAATGTAACAAAAACAAAGTCTGTATAACCACCTGTATGATGCAGCGTGACATCAACATTTATACATACTTACTCGAAAGGTAACACCCGAGTTTTCGTTTAAAAAGTTGCCCTGAGACCTTGAGAAAGAAGTAGTTTGTGGTGTCGCTACAGAGTGTAAAATGGTGTTTGGTGATGGAAATATGAATCTTATGGTTATTAAATATTCTGATCTGTAATAGTAATATCTATCTTCTGCCTGGTTTTTAGACTCTTATTTATACCCATCCACTGTGAAAGTTGCTAGACATTCATCAATGACCCCCTGCTGTCTTTCCTCTTCCTACAGATCACAGGAATGATCAGCGCTGGTCTGGATCCTAAAGCTGCTGGGTTCCTCCAGGCATATCTTCAGGCGGCCAACGTCTCTCTCTCATAACACCAAGCTGTACAGTTCTTATGGAAGATAGAAGCCTTGTAAGAATCGACTGCCAAATGCCTAGGGCTGTCATAGACAGGCCTCTTTGTTAATAGAAGAAAATTTGAGCTATGTCAGCAGTTTTCCTTTGTTTACAGAAGAATCTTTATTAGAGTCTGTCTCATAGAATCAGGTTTGATCTGGATAGATCCAAACCCTCCAATCAGTCGGTAGCTTTAATACAGAAGACATAGATTACAGGTGCCCATGTGTCCCGGGCATCTATTAGTTTCGAGTCCTGTCTTTAGTTCAGAATTGTGATTGGTAACACATTACAGTTGATTTGAATCAATCCCAACTGTAGAAAGAAAAGATCTTTTGGTGTTTTTTGGACAGTCATGTTGATAGAGTGTTGATGTCTGGGAAACTTATATATTGACATACTGACAGAAACTCATGGTGTTAATGACAGCCGTGCTAATGCCTCTGTATACATGTTTTTCAGCTCTAAAGAAGCCTGTGAGGGTCATACTTGATGGCTGCAATTTCACATTTGTAAACATTCTTATCAATAAATATTTATAAACTGTAGAGCTTGAAAAAATAATGTATTTTGGATTAATGGATACATGTAGTAATTTTAACCATTTCAGTCCATGCATGGCACATATTGCCCAATTGTAACTGGTCTGAATAGTTAGATTTTGGTATTACACATACCTTTACTATAGACCCCAGCCCAAGTTACATGTACTTGCAAGTTAAAAAACAACAACATTCTATTCTTCCATCTAGTTACATGCCCAAACCACTGTAACTGTCTTTTCACAATTGTGATGAGGGGATCATGTTCCCCTATTATTTATATGTTTAGAGACATTTATATCTAGTATTGGTTTCATTTTAAATGGAAATGTTTAAGATAGACAAAACAAGATATGTGTAATATACAGTAGATGCTATTTCACATACTGTACCATATATGAGCATGTACTTTGTACCAATTAGTGTTGTCAAAATAGACGTCCTTGATAATGCAGTACAAGAAAGAGAGTCGATGAAGAAAGAAAGAAGAAGGAAGAAAACAAACAGTGGAAACGGTCGTGTTGAATTGAAAAAATGATTATTGTAAATGATATATGTAAGGTACTGTAAGAGACATATATATTCAGTACTGGTTACACCAGTCTAACTACCCCAAGTCTTCAAACTGCGACTTTAAAGTGTTTTTTTTTTGCCTTGAAAAAGCTGTGAAACATCAAATGTTAATAAACATTACATGTACTCTAAGAAACGCCTTGAATGTAAAGGCTATTAGAAACACAATACAAGATTTGTGTATAATAATGTAGAGCATGTACTTTGTATCTTTGTGCTGTAAATACAGTAAAGGGACGTATTTGGTGATGCAATTACAGACAGTCAATAAGGATAGAAAAATGATAAATTAAAAAAGACATAAAATACCTAGTGGAAATGGTCATGTTGAATTGAAAAAATAATCATTGAAATTTTGATATCATGGAAGGTTCAGTTTCCAGAGAAACCTGAATAATATTTTTTATTTGTACTGTGTATAAATAATAAAGCTTTCTAAGCAATGACGTGCTATGTCTTTTGAGTTTCATTGGTATTCCACACCCCAAACAGAACTGCAGTTAACTTGGCATAAAGTCGCACAAATCAAATATTCCCTTTGACAGAGCAATTTTGAATTACGTATGCAAAACATGTTATGTACACTTCAGTTGAATTTTTGATAAATCAAACCATTTTAAGTGGTCCAAATAGATTTGACTTGGGCAGAGTTAACTGTACATAATGTCAACTTTAGAAGAAAAAAAATATGCATGAAACGAGCACAACTCCACACACAATAAATGAGAAGAAAAGGTTTTAATTTCATTCAGTTTGTGAAAATTTAGTTTATTTCAGCTCACACACTCAAAAGTGCACATTTATTTTGTTTTTTGGTTAGAACATTGAAGACCTGCGTAGACAGTGTTTCAGCCACTTGCATGCAGACATTTCAAATTTTGATTTAATTTGATTTTGATTTGATTGGTTATTCAACGTTACAACCTAAACATACAATTTGAAAAATGATTACATTCATAAAAATTAAATGCATTAGCAGCAATTACATTGACCGATATCACCATATTAGACATTATTCAGCGTAAATATGAGTATGTGTATCTTCATTATTTGGGCACAATTTAAATGAAGGCCCCCAAATTGTGCTTGTATTTAGCCTCATTCAGATATAAAATGGTAAACTGCCTCCAAAACAATCTTTTCCAATTTGGTTTGAATTTCTTTTAGACAAAATAGGGGGGCACATTCGTATACTTGTGTGTTATAAAGATACAGATAATTTTTTATTTTGCCACCATAGTTTAACATACCATTTACAAAAGGGATATTACCGGTATTGTTTATAAATCATCCATAAAACAATATTTACGACATTCAATTCAGTTGTTAGAACCCTTCTTTTTGTACACATATATAAAGGAATCGGGTACATTTAATTACTTTAAACAAAAGAAACTTACAAATTGTTGAAAAGCACATTTTGAACTTGTCTTGGACATTGTAAGCACGTGTAAAAAATGGTTGCATAGACGTACTGTATTGCCGAAATTATGCATTCATAATCAGATATTATTATAAACAATTCCTTAAAAACCCAAGTATTATTATATAAGTTACATTTCATCTGTATTTACAAATACAAACCATATATACAGCAGTATCATAATGTGCATTTTGAACCTTGCACATCCAATGTTAATTTTAAGCAAATTTGTGTGTTCTTGCATTGTACACACAAATGGAGCTATTGAGCAGGCAATAGTTTTAGTTATTTTACCCAGCAGTCAATAGTGAAATCTATGCCTGCACCTTTGACCAATCAATGGTCTAGAATCCGGATATGGAGCATATAATACTAAATACGAGGTAAAATCAAAGGTATAAAATGACAAGGTGAGTACAAATAATACTGTTCACAATATTGCATCACAGCAGCGTTGCTATGTCAGGCACAGCTTTTTATACAAATAAATTAACATATGACCATGAATCTTAGGAATAAAATCCGCTGTTCCAAATTTGCCTGGACAGCTTACTTTGATTCCATTTTGTAAGTAGCACATTTTTCAGATGAAATTGTCAAAATACCAATCCTAAAAACAAAACTGGTTTAAATGACAAAGGTAGAAGTCAAGGTGCAAATTGAATACTATTTTTACAGGTAGTTATGACATTTGTTACATATCAAAAGATTATTTGATCTCAAGAAAGGCAAGGTGATTAATTTACAACTGGCAGGAGCACATATAAATTAAATCATCATAAAACAAACTGACACAAATAAAAAAAATAAAAAATTGAACTGGACACAAATACATGTGTACTAGCAAAACAGTAAAAAAAAATTCATGCTGGATAAACATTTTACAAGAAACATGAAACTCTTTTACACTAAAAATAAAAACACATTTCTATTTCTGTTTGATTGCTGACAGCAGGTTGTCTGAAATACTTTAACATCATCATTATTAGTTATAATGCTTTAGTGCACATTGCCTGTAAATGTAAAATAAAGCACAATTAACCTCTCATAATTTTTAATTTGTTTCTTTTTTTCCTTCCTTTTATCTTGAGCACCATGGTTGTATCTAAGTTCTAAAAAGTGTTACCGGTATTACAATGATCAGATATATACGTGTACTATTAGAAACCTAAAACCATAGATGTGTTGGGTAACGTATAGGACACAATATTTAGCTTGGACTTATATAGGACAATATATTTCTGGCCCACCTGAAAACTTAACCCATTGCCTACTGGAACCGGGTGTTCCCTGCATTAAGCCTATGGGGACTAGAATAGACTGGTTAAAACACCCCAAATATAAGATTTGAAGGGTAATAGTATCATCCAGACGTCATTGCTTAGTCAGCTAGAAGAATGGTGGGCGAAATCACAGTCCCCTTTACAATGGTGGGGCAAGAATTACTTCTGTGAAGAAAAAACAAAATAAAAGTTATGTTTATAGAGAAATATGAGGAAGAGGTGAAAGAGAAGGATAGCAAGATAAGGAAATAGAAATAGAAAGAGAGAGGGAGAGAGAGAGGGGAGAGAGAGAGAGAGAGAGAGAGAGAGAGAGAAAGGGAGAGATAGTGAATAAGTGCAAGAGCATGAAAGGTTTAGTTTATAGCTGTAAAGAGAAATAACATACACTGTATGGATAATTGTCTGTTTGTAGCCAGAAGGGCATTAACTCATATACTATTAACACAAAGCAACAGCTCTTTGGCTCTGATCAGACGGTATGTATGAACAGAAATACAAGGAAGAAGGTGAGAGAAAAAGAAAGACAGAAAAGACAGGAAAAGAGAGAGAGAGGGGTGGAGGGAGGGAGGGAGGGAGGGACGGAGGGAGGGAAAGAGAGAGAGAAAGAAAGAGATTAGAGGCAATAGAGGGTGAAAGAGATATATTGGGTGAGGGTAAGGGATTTGGAGGGATAGAAAAACTCACTTTTGGTGTGCTTCTCATTTTGATCAGCTCCGCCAAGTCTTCTAAACGTTTCTCCTCCTCGTCCAGATAGTCGTCCCTGAGTGACCTTTGACCTTGCCTGTTAGCATCCTCCGTCCATAGCTTCTGTTGAAGATATTCCTCCCGCTGCTTGCGTAGTTTGCGTTCTTTCTTGTTCTCCGCCTCGATCGTTTGCATTCTGGTAGAGTAAAGATAACAATGACGAGCAAACTTGTAAATAATATCAAAGCTTGCCTATTAAATTGTAGATCCTTGGTAGAAGCTTAAACTCCAAGAGGATCGAGGCGCGATAGCTCAGCGGTAGAGCAGTGGTCTCAAAATGAAGAGGTCCCGGGTTCAAAAGCAAGTCAGTGTGCTCGTGGTCTTTGCTTTGGTAAGGCATTAATCCTCATTACCAGGTCCCACAGAGAGTACTTAACGCTGTCAGTCTCCTGGCTGCTTACTTACAAGCATACAAATGATTTCTTAGCAGTCAGGTAAACAATTATCAACCAACCAACAATGTAATGATTACCCTAAACAATAAATTTATTTAAAAACAAATTATTTAAAGCAAAAACAACTACCAAAAAAGAAGAGAGAAGTCACTTGTAATATTTCATATGATTACAAAAAAATTGTTTGTGATAATAGTCAAAATTGACTGATTGCCATAAAGACACTAACCAACAACAACTATCGTTAGTGATTTCAAAGGTTTGCATGAAAATTTAGAAAAAATGCACTTTTTAGGATGAGCCAACATTTGCTTGATAGCCAACATATCCTTCAGGTGGAAATGACTTTATTTCCTCATAGATATGGGTTGAGGTTAGGGTTGACATTGAGTTTGAATTAGATTTATACCTCCTTCACTCCAACACGAGACTGACTTCAGACCAAACAAGAAATTAGTAAAAAAAAGAAAAAAAAGAAAGCGGTTTACCATGTCATTTCTGACATGGTGCTTTAGGATTCACACAGCTGTTTTATAGCAAAATACTAGAGCAACTATCACCAAGGAACTATGTAGAAAAAGGATTAAAGTATACCATCACAATTGAAACTGAGAAAAGAGGAATATAGGGATATCATAGAAAGAACAGATACACTGTAACTGGTAAGGAACTGAAATCAACACATAAGCAGAGACCAATGACAAGATATTAACATCTGTTTGGAGCCAAAAGTGCATTAATAATAATAATAATAATAATCTTTTAATGGTCCACTCCAAATTTTATTAAACCGAAACGGAAATTTATTTTGCCCAATTGATCGTGAGCCCGGCAGCCACTGAGCAGCGCCAGATCGACATTGCTCTATCCCTTATTGTTGAACGCCAAACAAGGTAGCAACGACTCCCATCTTTTAACGTCTTTTGGTATAAGAGCATTAATGCCCTTCTAGCTCTGCATCTCTTAACAGATGATACCGGTAAGTAAAAGAAGAGGATCTTGTGAATAAAATAAGCAAACATAAAGATTAGGATGGTGCATGTCTTGAGAATGATAGAAGACGGAATCCCAGAGATGAATGTAGCACTAAAGTGGTCGAAACCAGGAAGAAGAAGAAGCAGGACAGAGCAGCTCTCACCTAGGACAGAACCATAAACCTTTTGACTACAATTGTAACACAAACCCATATTAAGCCTGATTGCACCAAAGAGGATTATCTTGACCCATGTTTTAAACATTCATAAGCGTAGTACAAGCGTATCCTCGTGTTAAATGAAACAGGAAATACATTGAACTTTGCATAACTCGAAGATGCAAAAGTCCAATTTTCCCTAATTAAGTCAATGATTTTTTTTTTGGACCAAACTGCAAAACGTGTATTTTACACTTCCCAAGTTGAATTTTGCATATTGAAAAGTCAAACTATACATTATCTTATGGTTCCAACAGATTCGACTTATGCAGAGTTATGTGTATATAATGTATGCATCAGTACACTTGCTTACGCTTATTTCAGTTCAAGGAGAGGTACATGTAGTCTGTGGGCTGAATCAGTCCTCTTTGGGGAATTTGACCCATAGTGACCATTGTAGTCACATGGTTTAAATAGTTGTGCGCAGATGCCAGCTCATGGGTTCAATCCCTGACACAGCACTCAAACAGACATTCTTAAGTAAGGCATTTTATCTACTTTGCTCCTCCCCACCCAGGTGTTTAATGGGCCATGCATCTACCTACCAACATTTCACAGCACAAATGAGGAAATCTCGCTAGGCAAAATTAGAAATTTTATTTTGTATACTTTGTACGAAGACTTTTAAGAAAAAGAGAGGAGTCTGGTCTGGTTCCACTTGAAGTTTGAAGGTAAAAATGTGAATCATTCCTCCACAATGGGAATTGTTTTTTACAGTTATGAATGGGTGTCTGTAAAATGCAAATAGCATTTTTATTGTGCTCTTCGTGGAGCACATCTGAAAAACAAATTCCTTCTGGCTGGAATGCTCCACATGGAAAGGATAACGTGCATTCATTGTGTGTTGGTCAAGTCAATGCAAAACATAACAAGCTTTCTTTTTTAAAATAAAATAAGCCACATGAAGAGTTATCACACATCTAATTCATATTCATATTCATATTCATATTTATTTCATTTCCAACAGAAAGGTAAACAAAGATATTACATTTGATTTCATACATAATTCATTTTTTCAAGAAACTATACAAATAAACTTTGCACATAATAAAATTATTACAAGAATTTCTTAATTTCTGAGGAAATGGGGGGATCCACTAAAAAGCAGTGCTTGTAGGTTGTGGATCCCCCAGAAAAAAACAAAAATATAAATGTTTCAAATTTTGCCTACGAAGACTTAAAAAACACAAGACAATATTTCAAAACAACATACAATTTACAAACACGAAACGAACAAGGAGAAGTAAAACAGATAAGAAGGAAAGGGGGAAGGAAGAAGAAGAAGAAGAAGAAGCAGGACAAATCATGACTGGAAAAAGTAAGTTATAATGTTAATTTTGGGAAGGTAAGATCATAAGACCAAATAAATATTAAATTAATCGAGCAGATGATGAAGACCTAAATGAAAAATGAAGATGATTACCAACTGTTATCAGATTATTCTTGTATATTACTATAAGATTTGAGCAAAAATGTTTTTAGATTTTTCTTGAAAGAATTTAGGGATGGACTATTTTTAATACTTTCACTTAGAGAATTCCAAAATCTAGGACCATCATACATAAAAGACTTCTTCGCTAATAAAGTTCTAAAGAGTGGTAGGTGAAACTCGTTTGACCGTCTAGTTGGGTAATCATGAAATGACCGATTTAGGGGGAACATGGCATCAAATATATGTGGAAGGGTCTTTTTTGAATACTTATACATAAATTGTCCTAAGTGAAGTAGATACAGGTCATTTGTTTTTAATAGTCTGCCATTAACGAATAACGGGTCTGTGTGTGAGAGTGGAGCAGAATGGTAAATAATACGTAGAGACTTCTTTTGTAATAACAACAGTCTATTTAATAGAGTTTGCTGCGTGTTGCCCCAAGTAAATATTCCATAATTCAGGTATGGTAAAATTAAAGATGAATAAAGCATGAGTAGGGATGATGTCGGAAAATGAAATTTAAGTTTATTTATTATGCCAATATTCCGTGAAATGATCTTACATGTATTATCTATATGGTATTTCCACGAAAGTTTGTTATCAACAGTTATGCCTAAAAATTTAATGAATGAAACAACTTCCAAGGGGGTATCGTCAAAAATTATATTCTTGGGCAGTGTGTCAATAGAATTACTAAATAACATATCTTTGGTTTTTTGGAGGTTAAGGGATAGTTTGTTTGCTTTTATCCATTGGGTGACTTTTTCAAGTTCAGAATTTACAACATTGACTAGGGAATTTGGATTTCTATGGGAATAAAATAAATTAGAATCGTCTGCAAAAAGTATAAATGAAAGGACATCGGATGATTTACAAAAGTCATTAATATAAATAATAAACAATAAAGGGCGTAACAAACTTCCCTGCGGTACTCCACAATTTACGTTTTGCATATTGGAAGCATGATCATTCAAGAATACATATTGTCGTCTATTGGATAAGTAACTCCTGAACCACTCCAAGGCCTTCCCACGCACCCCATAATGAGAAAGTTTGAATAATAAGATGTCATGATTGATGGTGTCGAAGGCCTTGGAGAAGTCCAGGAAGATGCCAACTAGGTGAGAAGAATTGTCTAAAGCATGCGCTACTTTGTCAATAAAATTCAATAAGGCATGTTCTGTATTATGTTTTTCTCTAAATCCAAACTGAAAGTTGGAAAAAATACTATGAGTTTTTAAAAAGTAAACAGTTCTACGATAAACAACTTTTTCTAGAATTTTCGACAAGGAGGATAATAAAGAGATTGGTCGATAATTACTGACATTCAACTTATCACCTTTTTTGTACAGGGGTATGACTTTTGCGATTTTCATATTATCTGGGACTTGTCCATTAAAGGTACTATGTCCCATTTGCAGGCCAAAAAAATGAAAAAGTTAAATTCCAACTGCATTTGAAAGATAATACTAATTTAGAACTTCCCTAAAAAAGGTGGGGCTTGAAAATGTTTTCAAGTGGGAAAATAACGACTATTAGTTGTCAAATCGACTTTAGGGCTATAGAGCCCAAAAGTAATAGTCTTGATTTTCAGACAATTGTATCGAATGGTCATCACTTTATGCTGCGCAAAGATTCAATCAGTTTAATCTTGGCCATCACAAGAAGTGGGTTATTGATGTAGACAAATGCTCATGTACCCTTTACAACTCTTTTCATGTATGTTATTACCAAAGAAGAAAAAAAGCCAGTCAGTCACTAAATAGTGTCTGACAGTGAAGTCTAGCAAGTAAACGGGTTTCCTTGCATAATTTGAATATGAGGACACTGCTAACGTTTAAATTTCACAGATAGGACATACATGACATATTCATAATTCCCGCAAAGTTCTACAGCATTTGAGGTTGGCTGCAAAAGGGACATAGTACCTTTAAGTAACGATAGATTAAGTAACGATAGAATGTGTACTAAAGGATTTACAATTGAAGATATTACACCTTTTAGAATAAAATTATTAATGTCGTCATAGCCGGGACTCTTTTTGTTATTCAAATTAGATACAATATCAATGATATCTTCTTTAACTATAGGAGTGAGAAAAATAGTATTGGGGTTGGGTGTGCCTAGGTAATCAGAGAAATGTTTGGCTGAAGGAGGAATCCCTTCAGCCAAGTTTGTCCCTATAGAGGAAAAAAAGTTGTTGAAAGTATTGGCTATGTTTTCAGGATCTTCGACAATATCATCATTATACCTAATTTTAGTTATATCTGATTTGTTATTGGATAAATTCATTGCTTGTTTTAAAATCTTCCATGTGTTTTGAATATCATTCTTATATAAAGTTAACTGGTTCGTAAAGTAGTTTTTTTTTGCTAATCGTATTGTTTTAGTTAAAGTATTTTTATAACTGGTGTATCTAGCTTTTGCCTGTTCAGTACCTTTCATTTTACATTTATAGTATAAGTTATTTTTTCTGTTAATTGAAAGCAACCATTGATACCTTTGTTGTTGGTCACGTGGCTTCCTCTCAGAGCTTTATATATGCACGGAAGATATAAATCATGTATTTCTTATTTTGTCTAATCAATCTGCTAAGATGCAGAAGGGTGTTAATTCATACACTCCACCAAAGAGTTACACTATGAACATGACTGACAAAGAAAGTGGACAAAATATACAGTTCCTCAGGTAGACAAAGGAACATCCCTTCACTGCTATTATATTAAAAGTGAATATGCATGTGACACCTGTTCTGCACATTTTTACATAATAGCAGTGAAGGGATGTTCCTTTGTCTACCTGTGGAACTGTATATTTTGTCCGATTTCTTTGTCAGTCATGTTCATAGTGTTAACACCCTTCTGGCTCTAAACAGACAATGTTATGTACTGAACTCCTCTACAATTTGGTAGAAAACAATTATAATAGCACAAGACTATAAGCATGTGTGTCTACATGACCAGCACAGCAGAAGAGCTTTGCTACAAGAACATCTGCATAAAATATATATGAATTAATGCTAAATATATTCAAACGAATATCACTAGCGATATTATTTTTGATATATATGAATTATTCATGTAGTCAATAGAAAGTGCATATTTATGATCTTTAAAATGTGTACAGGCTCTTAAAATGGCATACCTATAAAGAGCTATCTACATAAAAACATATGAATTATTCATGAAGTCGACAGAATGTATAACCTTGCAAGCGAAGAAATGCTGAATGGCATTCTTATATCTACTGTATCTGCATAAAATGTATATATTGTTCATAAAGACAACAGATTATGAATATTCATGATTTTGTAATTGCACGGAGGTTGAACTATCTGCATTATATTTACAACTTTGTAATCTAGTCTATAGAATATGAATATTCATGCATGATCTCAAAAGTGCATAAATGCAGAACGGCTTTTCTATAGAACTAACTGCATAAAACATGATATGAAGTCAACAGAATGTGAATCTCCATAAGTTTGCAAGTGCACAGCAAAGGCAGAGTGGCTAATAATGCCGCTGACAACATCCAGTTGTTTTTAGTATGAGACAGAAGGCCTTGTCTAAGGTCTACCTTTGTTCAAGCTCTTCAGCTTGGGGATGAAAGAGAGATCCTGACATTAGAGTTGAGCGACGCCTGAAGAATCTTGATGAGGGAGGCACACTCTCTCTTCTCTCAGTTCTAAATGTAATGATGAGATTAGAAGTGAAATCTAGCTAACAATTGCTCTAGGCTACATCTCCTTGAAAAAAATGGTTAGGGCTTGGGTTGTATTTTGGTTTTAGGTTAAGATATTGTGCTCTTCACACAAAAACACAAATTCCATGGTGTCTTGCAAATACAAGACATTTCACTTGTTTTATATATAAAGTATAAAGTACCATTTATTTTATAATGCTGGATAAAAATAACAGGGTTTTTACGCATGTGCATATAATATGATCTCACAGGTGCATAAGAGCTGAATCGCACTTCTATTAGAACTATTTGCATGAAATATATGAATTATTCATGTAGTAAATATACATGGGAATACATTTCCAAACTTGATAGAATAAACTACTCTACAATGAACAGATACAGATATGATAATGTGGTAACAATATGACAATATGATGTTGAATATATGATAGATAACAAAGTACAAAGGATATTAAAATGCAATACATATAACAAAACAGAACAACAACAAACAAAACATAACAAAACAAAACAAAACACCCGAACATTTTCTTCCAAACATTCTCATTCATGAATATCATAACATAATGGAACAACAATCTTACAAGTTGTTTTTACCCTTTATTCTAGATCAAATGATAACAAAAACATCACCAAAAGGTGACACTATGCACTAATGTGTTAAAATAGAGTTCTAGTCATGTGATTGCATTATGAAAGAAACTGCCTAGAAGCGATTGGAAGAAAGTTGATTATGTAGCAAGCAAGAATTGATGTATAATGTGAGGTCAAGGAATCAATGAAAATAAATTGACTGTCTTGTTGTGCGGGTAAGCACTGAATCCAATGACCGGGTAATAGAATATCTGTAAAGCGCTTTCACTATGAACATGACGGAAAAAATATACAGTGCCTCAGGTAGACAAAGGAACATCCCTTCACTGCTATTATGTAAAAATGTGTAGAACAGGTGTCACATGCATATTCACCTGTTCTACACATTTGTACATAATAGCAGTGAAGGGATGTTCCTTTATCTACCTGAGGAACTGTATATTTTGTCCGCTTTCTTTGTCCGTCATGTTCATAGTGTTTATAAAAGCTGAATATTAGTATTATTATTATTGTTGCAAGTCAGATGCATTGTACACATAAATATGTATATGGGACTAAACAAACATGTGGGCATAATCTTTTTCAAAAGTTTGGTCCAAACACTTCACCTACACATTTCTTGTCATATTTTGAATATAAATTCAAGGGGCACCCCACACTGACACAAAAAGAATGAAAAAATTCAAATATTTTTCACATTTCCCAGAACTCGACCTTATCTCCCTTTCAGGGCAAGATTCTTTAAGAGGGCTTAATTGATTACAAATATATTTTTCTTTTATTGCTACAATTTTACATTAAAATTTAATGTCTCTGAAAACAAAGAAATGGGTGGTAATTTTGTTGAATAGTTGATAACATTGCCAATTTTGATTTAAAAACAATTTGAACCCTTCATCCTTTTGCCAGCTTAAGGATTTTAAAGCTTTTTTTTCTTTTTGAAATTCCTAGCATCAAACGCAATATGTTTATGCAACATAAAATGGATGCAGTGTGCAGACTTTTTTCCCATTCTATTCGTACATCTGGTATATATTTTTTAGGGCTCTGAATCGAAAGTTATTGATGTTGAACATTAATGTTGAATGTTTGACGCGAAGGATCAATTTACCTAATATCCTCCGCTAAGGCTGGTAGATGAAAGAGAGAGCCAGACATTAGAGTGGACCGACGTCTGAAGTACCTTGGAGACGGCGGCTCGCTGTCGTCTTCAACCTCTGGCCTCCGAGACAGGCTTTTAGAATGGTTTCGAGTTTCTGCATTGCACAAAGACATAAGGGATTGCATTGTAGTGTATTCATTTAGTCACGGTAAAAGCAGTCAAAACAGACTACTTTTTAGCAAGTCTATGCACCTTGTCAAAAACAAGTAAAGTTAACACGATAACATTGACATTTTAGATGCACATACAAATCTCATGAAATTTATATGATACAAGTATATTTGTAAAATATTGGATAGTTCTGAGGTCAGTACTACAAAATATTGGATGAGATATGCCAATTAATATATTGGACAGGTCCTAGCTCAGCGCAGTGTATAGCAGTGATCTAGCATCCCTTTCAGATATTTACACTCAAATTCACCTGAATTCCTGAATGGAATATCAAATGATACAGGGAGAACAATGTGAAGCTACTATATTTAGAGGGTTTTAAGCCAATTTTCTTTTTACTACAGATATGTTACATGAACTTAAAGAACCTGTGCTAATTAAACTCATCTTGCAACATCGTAAATGTGGGTTCAGGGCGTATCTCTTACCCTTCTGTGCCATTGGGTCGTCATTACGGATTCTTCTTCCACCCCTTTCTCTTCCTCTTCCTCTTCTATCGTCATTCCTATCTGTTCTTCCATTATAATCATCTCCGTCTTCTCTCCTCTCACGGTGGAAAGATCTACTTCGTGAACGGTCTCCGCGCTGTCCCTGATTGCCGTCGTCATAGTAATCACCGTTTCTTCTGGTTTGTTGACTCTGCGATCGTCCATCGGATTGTCCTTGCTCTCTACTTTGATTGTTATAATCATCGTCATCATTACTTCGTCCATGACTACGACTACCCCCATCGTCTCTGCCCCCTCTTCCTTGATTGGTTCCACGACCAGACCGACTTTGTCTCCCTCTTTCATGGTCATCATCATCTCTCCTGTCGCAGCGGGAAGATCTGCTTCTTCCGCGACTGCCTCTGGGATCCCGATCACTACTTTCATCATCGGGATCATCATCTCTTCTACTCTTTTGTCCGGAGTGTCCTCCTCGCCCGCGATCATCATTTTCATCCCTTCTTTCTCCACCTCCTCCTCCTCCTCCTTTGCCCATCTCTTGAAGCACAGTCATTAGCAGGGCTTGGATGGTTTTCATGTCTGCATTCGTCTTCTCTGAGACTTTCCTCTGGTTAGCCTCAAGAACGTCCATCTTTCTTTTCAGCTTTGCCAGGTCGTCCCCCTGTCCCGGGGAATGCTGAGCACGAACAAACTCATCGAGGTCCAACAACGCATCCTAGAAATTAATACCATTGTTCAAATGAAAAAGACATGCCTTGTTCAGATATGATGCTGTAAACCACCACAAAAATACTGCCATGTTTTTTTTCTAGGTATTAAATGAAAGGCAACTGCGTACAACAAAGTACAAATTCATTTATTTCCACATAACTCAAGAAATGTAACAAATCAGAAAAAGGCAGCAAAATGTATGCTGAAGATATTCATAACAGAAGGCATCAAACTGTTAAAGTAATAAAAAAGCAAGAAATGAAAATTAGAGCAAATGAGTAAGTACAAAATACATAACATTAAATTAATAAGGAGTATGTGTGGGGGGATTTGCAGAGGCTAAAGGCCTACCCAAGGCCAATCTCTTATAGGTAGAAACAATAGTCTTGCAAAAAATCATATATGTTTCGAGTTCTAGATTAAAGTGCTATTTACCTGAATGTGAAAGGTCATCTTTCTGAGGTCATCACATTGTTCCTTTACGACATCGTCATCGTAGAAGAGGCTGAGGGGGCTACAATTCTCTTCGATATGCTTCCAATATTTCCTTCTCGTCCCCTTATACAAATTGTCCTCAATTCCTAGGGTGATTTTGGTCTGCTGCATAACGGCAATGGCTGTAGCATTGTCATACACCCTGAAATAAATAAAGGGTGAGGGAGGATGTTAAGGAGTGTTCTGGAATATTTTTTGAAGGTTATAATATTATCAGCAAGACTGTGATGACGATGATTATCATCATCCTCATCATCCCCATTATCAGCATCAGAATCATCATCCTATCTTGAGTCATCATTATCATCATCGTAATCATAACACATGTACCTTTCATTACCAGCAACACTGTTATCATACA
This sequence comes from Strongylocentrotus droebachiensis, assembly GCA_035222895.1. Classification (NCBI taxonomy): domain Eukaryota; kingdom Metazoa; phylum Echinodermata; class Echinoidea; order Camarodonta; family Strongylocentrotidae; genus Strongylocentrotus; species Strongylocentrotus droebachiensis. Next base: position 81,989 of record JAVYIG010002233.1, read on the forward strand.
TGCCCCCCTCCTCCTCCCCCTCCTCCTCCTTCTCCTAATCCTCCTCCTCCTCCTCTAAATTCATCTTCCTCTTCACAATTCTCTCTTACATGTACCATAACTCACCTCTGGAATGTATTAGACAGTTGTGCAATCAGTACATTGATACACAGAACGGCCGAGATGAGAAAAAAAGATACCAGTAAGATGTACGTCATGATCATATTCTTCTCCCGCATGTTCTGGACAGAGAAAGAGATAAATGAACACACGTTTAAGCACAAGAAAGTCCTAATAATCAAAACATTAATTGTTCAGGTGAGAGAGTTTAATATGAGAACAAGGACTGGGTTCTTAGCAGAGTTACACCCATTGATTAATCATTGAGGTGAAATGTTGATGGGAAAACCAACAAATATAGCTATTAAAAATCCATTCTGAAGTCTTGCATGTTCCATGAGTGGTAATACACTGCGAGCGGACTTACATCATAGTCGTATTCATCGACCAGGGTGATCCTGAAGAGGCTGTACATCATGGCGTCTGGTGTGGACATGCTGGGGATGGTTCCATTGTTATTGCTGTAGATCATCCAGAAGGCACAAGCTGGAATTCAAAGGGAAAAAACAAAATCACTGAGATATTAATTGTGATTTGATTTGATTTGATTTATTTATTTCTGTTTGATTTTCTTTTTCATTTTCATTTTTACAAATATATAACAAACAAAATGTAACAAATCATTGCAATTTTTGCACATGACAAAAGAATATAATGTGAAATAAAGTTAGACTGCCTGTAACTAATCGGAAACATCAAACAGGAGGGTTGACAAAGTAAGCAAATTAAGCTTGATAGCATAACTACCCTCAATTGATACATAATAATACAAATATGGAGGGAAAAGTATTGGTAAAAGAAGAAAAAGAGAGAGAGAGAGAAAAAAAGAAAAAAGAAAGAGGGGGTGTACATCAAGATTCACAGATGTATGTGGTAGTTGGATTTAAATTTGATATACAAAGATAAAAAAGAAGATGCACATTTGAATATTGGGTGGCCAGCTTGGGATATATTATAGAAAGAGAAGACTTGCAAGGTTTCTGGACAATATAAATAAGAATGTGAGATCAGCGAGCTGCTTTATAAAGACTGTAAACCTGGGCCTGCGAGTCGGAGTCATGAAATGTTTGTATACAAAACAGTGTTTAGTCAGTATCCCAAGTAGGCCGCTCTTTATTCATACGTTTATTGATACCAGGTCATGACACGATATGCGTCTCAAATATGTATACTGGTAGTTACTTATTTTATGTTTATATTTGTGTTATATGTTTTTTTGTTTTTTGTTTCTTTTTTATTAATGTTTTTTTTTTAAATCTTTTATTTTGTTTATCTTTGCTTTACATTATGCTATGAATGCTTTGGGAACTATGCTTGTACAAGGCCTAAGGGCTTTATTTATGTAGTTCCCCTTTTCATTTCTTAATTAGTTCATAATTTTGTATCTTTTGTATCAATGTAATTTTTAATCGAGAATGAAATAAATGCGAATATTCTACATATGTACCGCCAAAAATTAGGAACTGCCACTAAATGAAACCAGAGCATGTTGTTGTTTCCTTACTATCTTCATTAGCGGTATTAGAAAGGTATTTAAAACAGAAGCTTACCATACGGAATGTAGAAATTGGCATATAGGAAAATGAAAATGCCAAAATCTTTCAACACTAATCCAAGCATCACAATAAATGGACCTAGAAAGAAATCAACAAATAGAAATAATGATTAATATACCTGTGATGACAGGAACAACAATCTTACAATTGTCAGTACAAAGAAAATAATTTTTAGGAAAGTCCAGGGTTCAATGAACAAAAACTGATTCATATAAACAATTATATACCTCTCTTTAGAAAACTAGCCATCTGATCGGTCGAAATTGGAGTCATGATTTTAGCTATTCCCGTAAAGAAACGAACAATGCCAGTACCGGTTAATAGTTCATGAGTGAGATTCCCGCAAGATTCAGGGTATCGGGAAATTAGTAAAATGTTGATGAGATCCCCATTGGTTTACATGTTAAAACTTAGTTTGTGCGAGCGCGGATACCATACAGTGCCTTTTGTCTGCGATTCCTAAATAATTGCAACATTCAGTCATCTTTCCAGCAAAGATTAACAGACAGTGTCCCAGATTTTCTGTGATGTTTTAACCAATCTTTACAAAGGAAAACGATAAGGTAAGAATTCTTGGTAGATTTTCGTGTCAATTCGATATATAAAAGACACATTGACTGCTTTAGTATTCAAGGCCTGGCTGTTGGCTCCCGGGACGTTGCATCCTCCATGACCCCTCGGAGCAGTGCCCACCCAGGCACGCCTCGGGGTCATGGGAGGACAGAACGTCCCCTTGAGCCTATAAAACAGCCAGTCCTCTCAAAGCAGTCGATATGTCTATAATAGAAAACTCTGAAATGCTAAGGCCGGGTTACCTAGCTGTTGGAAGGCTCTCACACTTTTCATCAACCTGATCCAGATGAAGATGATGACGATGGCAAAGAGATTCTGCGTTGCTTGACTCAGGAGGTCACTATCAATGAAGATGTCCGTGACGTGTAAGGCATTGATGCTGATCAGAGAGATGTACACAAACCAGTCAAACCAATTCCTGGTGATTCAAAGGAACGTGAAAGGAATAAATCAAGTGCATGGAAACAAAGAAAAGTCTTTAAGTGGCATTTGGATGTTTTAGTTCATTAAAGCCCCATCGCACTAGTTTGGCCAGGAGGGGTTATACCTCCCTGCATGGTCACTGACAGGTGGTTATCGCATTTCTATAAGAAAAAGAGGATCACGGGGGACCAATGGTCACCTATTAGGCATTGTTTGCTATATAGAGGGCGCAAGCAGCTATAAGTAGTGCAGTGGGGCTTTAAGCATATGTTCAGATTCTTGGGCGATTTCTAGGCTCACTCTCCTGATCAACTACCAATGATGAAGGAACCTAAGACAAAGTCTAAGTACTTCAACTGAATGAGAAAGGAATGGAAGAAGTGGAAACAGACAGAAATTTCTTTAAATGGAAGGTAAATGTATCAGTTCATTAAGTATAAAAGTTAAGATTCTTGGGTACCTCTAGAACAACTCCCCTGAACGACTTCCACTGATGTTGAAAAATTCACAAATTCTCAGTAAATCATGAATGAGAAAGGAAAGACCACAATGTTTGTGTAGTCTTATATACATATTTGTGTGTACAGTGCATGTGATTTTAGGCAAGACTGGGACAATTTAATTTAAGTTTGACGATAAAAAAACCTCAAGTTATACACCAATACTGATGTCATACCTGCCAACATTTGAAAATAAGAATTAGGAATTTTTAGCACGGTAGGTCTATGCCTTCGAAAATAAGAAATCGAACTTGCAGCGGCAGTGTAACTGGCAATACGCAGTAAATCTGTACCAAAAAGCGAATAAAAATTCGCTACTCGATCATGCACCTATTCAACACACGCAATACGTGAACTCTCAAATCGCTGCACATGATAAAACAAGCATAATTTAGCTTTAGCACACACACACACAAAAAACAAAAACAACAGAATATTCTGAATTTTCAGGTCCTAAAAATCCAAAAAATCAGAATATTTTGGATTATTCACAAGGGTTGGCAGGTATGTTATGTGCTACCTGATGCAACCAGTATCTTTCACAATGAAATCACACTACCAGGGCCTCGTCTTATAAAGAGTTGATTTTAATCGCAACTTATTTGGGATTGATTTTGATCAACTGCAACTCTTTATAAGACTGGGCCCAACTGAACTTTATCCTCTAGTGATCCGTTTCAATCTCTTCTCTTGTTGCTCTTTCTTTTCTTTGATCATATCCTTGATTATTTATTGTGAATTGCCATTTATATTTATATGTTATGCTTTTGTATGTATCTTTTGTTAATTCAATTTGTTTCAGCCTCTGGCTGCTATTTGAATGTTTTTTAATCAATAAACCATATCAAATCAAATCAAATTCTTTGTGATAGTGGTGGTTATTTTACCTGACAGCTAAGAAAGCAATAAATGCTTGTTAGTAAGCATCCAGAAGACTGGCGGCTTAAGGTCCTCTCCGAGGGACCTGGTAATGAGGATTAATGCCTTACCAAAGAGCACTAGCGCATCGACTTGGTTTCGAACCCAAGTCACCGGATAATTTTCAATCACTTACCAGGCTTCCGAGAAGTAGGAAGGGTCTTTGTGCTTGATATCATTGATCTGTTGCTCCAGGTAATGTCTCTCTTGTGGCCATCTTGGATGACAGTATTGGAAGTCGTTCTTAATGTCGTTTATTTTCCATTTCTTCCATTTCTGAAAGCAAGAGGGTGTACGGAAAAGGAGGGGAATTATATAATAAAGGCTTGTTCGGATATGGCATGGTAAACTGCCGCAAACAAATCTGCCATGATTTTGTTAATGTGTATTGAATGAATGGCAACTGCCCCCAACAAAGGTCCTGCTCGTTCTCACTGAGCTCTGTGTCATAATTCACAAGAAAAATTACATGTGGTATAAAATTAGACCTTGCAAATGTACATCTTTTGATACAAGAAGAACAACTTGAGACTAATATGTTTAATTTCATTCCAATTTTCTTTTTCTTTTTGCTACCAAAACTGTACATAAGTTTTAAACATCATTTTATTGCTCATACTCACACAAAGGAGATAAACATGTACGTATAGCCCAGAACAAAACTAAACAACTGGTACATAGTAGCTGCTGGACATTAAAAAGACATCTGATTTCAAACAGAAACATTTAAAGAATCATTTTAAAATTTAATTCCATATTTAATATTATTTCTAATTTAATGCATTTGTAAGAACTATCTAATATATTATATAATAATATATTTCTTATGATTTGAGCATAATACACAAAAACACAAGCAAGTTGCTTACCCGGAATGCAGACCTTGAACTAAAGTAAGCTTTGAGTTCTACGATGATTTGGAAAATAGTAAGGAGACTTCCGCACACCTGTAGATAAACGTACACACATGAAATAGAATTATTGATAGAGGTGTTGTGGATTAGTGGCTACGTCACCGGACTGTGGATCACGTGGTCCGCAGTTCGAGTCCTGTTGCAGCACTAATGTCCTTTGGCAAGACATTAATCTACATTTGCCACTCTCCGCCCAGGTGTTAAATGGATACCCGGTAGGATGTCAAAGTTAATGCGGTTGGATTGGCATGTGTTCGCTTGTAAATTGGCGAGAATACTCCCCAGGGGGTGGAGCGTGTGTACTCTCATGCACTGATTAGTAATTGAATCCAAAGACTGAGGTAATATTAGTGAAAACATAAAGTGCTAAGAAACGTAGTATTATGCGCTATACAGAAGTGAATATCATCATTATTGATAGCATAATTACACATTACTATTTAATAATACAAGACAAATGCAGACGCTCAGCCGTGCCTGGAAGAGCAACGGCATGGTGGCAGCTCACTCACACACAGGTTATCGACTCACCTGACTAGAACTAGAAACAAACTAGCCTTTGTCCAAATTTCTGTTTGGACTCGGAGGAAAATTTGTCTGTCATCATTAGTATTAAAAACAACATGGTTACTATTATTTGTAACAAGTTCACATGCACTTCCACTGCATGCTACACCTCATCATGGGTCACCATTTCTTGACTGGTTTGTAGCTGTTTGGTCTACAACTAGATTATCTACTACCCAATTGGTCTACACACAGCCTGTCTACTACCCAATTGGTCTACACACAGCCTGTCTACTATCCACGTGGTCCAATAATCATTTTACTTATTATTTGGCCTAATGACCATTTAGGCTAATAGTCATTTGGTATTATCTCCAATAAGTCTACTCGCCATTCGGTCTTTTTCTTGTTGGGTCTACTTACCAATTGGACTAACTTCCAGTTTGTCTAATGCCCATTTCGTCTACCATCCATAAGGTCTAATAATCATTCATGATTAAATGATTATTGGACCACGTGAATAGTAGCCTGGCTGGGTGTAGACCATATGGGAAAAGAACAATTGGGTCGTAGATGAACTGTTTGTAGACCAAACGGCGATTCACCTCTTGACCTACCTCCAATGCTAATCTCCAGATGTCTTTCGGGAATTTGACGTTAAATGGACTCTCCAGACTCAGGGCTAGGACGGTCCACATGAGGATGAAGAGAAGGTTGAAGAGCAGCTGCTTGTATGCACCCATCCTGAAATCAGCAATCAGAAACATCAATATGGCTATCATTATACATCTACAAGTATTGATGATGATAATGATGGTGGAGATGATGATGATGGTGATGGTAATGATGGTGGTGATGATGATGGTGATGTGCTGATGGTGATGGTGATGTGCTGATGGTGATGATGATGATGGTGATGGTGATGATAATGTTAATGATGGTGGTGATGGTGATAATGGTAATGAGGATGGTGATAGTGATGATGGTAATGAATATGATGATTATGGTGATGATGATGATGGATATAATGGTGATCATAATGATGATGGTGCTGATGATGATGATAATGGTAATGATGGTGGTGATGGTGGTGATGGTGGTGATGGTGGTGATGGCGGTGATGATGATGATACTGATGATGATGATAATGTTATTGATGGTGGTGATGGTGGTGATGGTGATAATGGTAATAATGTTAATGATGGTGGTAATGGCAATAATGATGATCATAATGATGATGGTGATGATTACATTTGAGTCATCAAGATTCTCTCCTAAACTGGGGCCTGATGAGAAAGCAGATACTTTTCACTGACTTTGTACATACTCTACCAAAAGCCTGGCTTATGCAGGTCAAAAGGAGGGTTAGAATTTCTTTTTATACTAGTTGAGACTTTATCCCAAATTTAATTCACAAATAAAAGATATTGATAATCTTTCATTTAAAACTATCTACTGATGAATCCCCAAAAGTCTCTTTTCTTTACAAAAAAGTGAATTTCTCTGAGTATTTTCATTTCAAAATATGTACATTCATGTTCACTATCTCAAATTACCGTCCGAATTGTTGCCACTTGACCTCAACCATTCTCCTGATGACCGGGTGCATGATCACGTCCAGCTGGTTGTAGTCCACTATAGTTTGGAGCTAAATGGAAAGAAAATGGCAAAATTTGTTAATTTATGCATGCATATACTTAGAGTAGAAAATGGTTTTCTGTTGATGGAGCTTTTTGGTGTAGTATAATTGCAATTAACTCACAGCTGTATTCCCCCTCCCCCCTTTTTTAACTCATATCCTGCCATGAGACTGCTAGCGCGCTATTGTTATAGTGCTCTGTGCACGCGAGCGCGCTATCGATTGATTGCTACGTTCATGCTAGCGAGCTAACGCTTGTCTGCTTTGTGCATGCTAGCGCGCATATGTAATAACAGTAATTATTGTTCATGCCCATTGCACCGTGCTGAGTGCTTTTGCAGCGCTATTGAAAGTACCATCGCGTGCATCAGATTATCGGCTTTGGATTACGCGTCTTTATATACAACAGTCAGATTGGATTTTCTCGAGTAATTTAGCAATTTGTTTTTTGTAAAGATTTAAATAACACGCACTTGAACCAACCCTAAAATTAACTTGGCACACAGGAGATATGTGGCTGGCACAATAGGGATTAGCACTGTGGCACTGGTGCATCGTATGGGTGGCAGCTTAAGAGTTAAAGGCTGAAAGCTCTTTTGTGAAAATTTTCACAAGCTAAAAAAAAATAATATTCATAATAACTCCATGAGAGCTCAATGAGCTTTTTAATCTGAGTGCTATATACCATTAAGACTGAAACAAGGTTTCTACAACAAAATCCTCCCTTTTCAAAATGTGGTGACTACTTTGGTAAAAAATCCTTCTTTCGGGTCTCATTATTTCACGCCACAAGCAGTTGAAATTTGATCTTTTTGATAGTCGACAACAAGGAATTGTGTAAACAGTAATCTAATTGTTATACAACTTAAATTTATATTTACAGTATAATTAGGTGATACGTATGAAATATACGTATCACCTTTTGATTTCGTCAAGATTTGTATTATTTATTTATTTATTATTATTTATTATTATTTATTATTATTCTTCCTCGAATTTGTTCGCAGGATATCTCAAGACTGAATAAAGCCATTATCATGAAACTTGCCATGATGATAGATCTTAGTCTAACTTAGAACTGTGTGACTTTTTAGAGAGTCAAAGTTATCGTGACGTCATCCAGGCGCCATTTTGTGAAAATCAACTTATGATCATATCTTCATAACGGAAAGGAATTTCTCATTTATAATTATCAGGATTAAGATCAATATCTGTCCGGTCAATTTCAGGTCAATAAATGCGCGCAAAACTGCGCGTACGCGTACGTGCGCGCGTTAACGCGCGCGTAAAATTTTAAATTGCTCAAAATCGTTTAAATTTTTTTTTGCATACGTTTCAGGCCATTATAAGCATTTCATAAAAAATCGTGCAAAACACACATTTTTGCACGTTTTCGTTTGTCACGGCCGAACGAAAAATAATTCCTTGTATATTTGTTTTGACAGGATATTCCTCATATTTTTCTGAACAATTTGATACCATGTTCATCTCTTTATCACTATTAATAACGGAATGAGCGTCCGTTCAAGAAAAATATCCGTGCGCGCGAGCTCATGTATTACATAGCATATATGGGCAAAAACATGCCTATAAAAAGTGCATCGGGGTGAATAAGGACTGCCATTTTTTTTCATATTTAGATAGAGTATGAGTCAGAGATATGATTTCATATCTCATTTGGCCATTCAATACATCTTGACGTCATCATAATGGCCTTGGAAGTCAAAATACAAAATTGCATATTATGACGTCATTATATTTATGGAAAATTTAGTGTATTTCTCATAATATTGACTGATTTTCTTCCAAATTTCGGTATCTTGTAGTTGAGGCAATTGCCTTCAAGATAAATACACACTACTTTTTATTTCATTGACGTCATCATAGTACAAAATTCAATTAAAGGCCACATTTCAGAATTTTCTTAATTTGCGTGTTATGCCTAAGGAAGGTGAATTTCGTTCACATCATGAATCTTCATGACATTGATCTTTGAGCACTATCTAGCTTATGAGTACTCTATGTTCTTCCAAATTTTGATACGGTGTAGCTAATAAATTATCTACAATATTGACGTACATCATTTATCATTTCGATGACATCATCTTAGTGAAAATTTCAATTAAAGGCGACATGTCAGAACTTTCTTAGTTAGCGTGTTAGGCGACTTTTTCTGAAATCCTGATTCTACAAATCTCTATCGAATACCTGAAGGGGCGCTATACCACTCTTAATCATGGTCTTTATCGTATTTATGATCATTATCATTAGATCATCATCGGCACACTTTCATGATAATCAAATAGCACGTATCACCTAATTCGTCAAAGTGACAAATTAAAGTCTAGTTATACTTATTTTAATACATATTAATTTAATTGAACCCTAAATCTCAATGACTTTTCATTATGTTCATGAGATTTTAATAAAAATCCATGTAAGTTGTATGCCATATATCTGCTTGAATTTTTGCTTTTGGATATATTTTATTTTAAGGCTACAAATGGCTCTCAATAATTTTCAAGTCCAACTTAGAGTTAAGTTTGACTTAGGATCTTTGTGAAACACCCCATGTATAGTTGTCACTGATACACTCTTCCAGTGATAATATTTCCACTGTCCTTATACATATCAGTACTGTTCTCTTTCTCTAGTGGAGATTCAGACCAAATATGACATGATCTTGAACATATGATGTCAATCCATGTCCAGACCTCTACAATACTTGGTGACATATGGGTCAACAAATGACCAAAGTCCTTTGACTATAGAACAATACAGGTATTATAATAATAATATCAATAATATTCCATTCTTGTATAGCGCATGTCACATTATAACATCCCTATGCGCTTCCAAAGAACTTTTGGAAATTATTACCCAAGCTTTAGGTCCGGCAGCCGTTATCAGCACACAGTGCATTTCAAAGAATAATATTAAAGGGATTGGGTAACTTTGTCTCAGATTCTGAAACAAAATCCTGGATTTAGCTTATGCTGCAATGATAATTATAAACCTGTAGGTCAGATCGCCTGTCTGATTATCAAGATATTTATGATTGGAAATCGAAATTTAAAAATTTGTTTTCCTAACAGTTTTTATAACACTTCAGTCTATTGGGGAAAACAAGTATGGTAAAGCCGGTCACTCAAAGATATTTACTATATTGAGGCACTTTATGATAATTTTGAAGCGCAATTTTGTTAGGGCTTCAATATTACACCATATTACAGACACTGAAAATACGCGTAGGGCCATGCATATTACATTTAACATTGTTAAAACGATGCCTTTAATTAATTGAGTGCTTCAAATAATCTTACCACTGTCCTGATCCCAACATCATTACTGTCCACAAAATACCTGGATGTTGGCTCTAATATCATTGCCCACTAGTTTAACACGCATTTTGCCATTGACTTTTCAGATCGGGCAATAATATTTGTGCATTGTTTTACTGTGTTATGATATCGACCAGCAAATTATACACAAAATCCCATTGACTTTTCTGAGTGGTCAATAATATTTGTTCATTGGTTATACTGTGTAATAATCTTGACCGGCAAATTACACACAAAATCCCATTGCCTTTTCTGAGCGGTCAATAATATTTTTTCACATGTAGTTTTGTTGGGTTATCAATTAAACCTTGAGGGCAATACAATTTAAAAATTGCCCTGCTCAGATGTCTGATACGGTTAATTATATTAATTAATCGAGTGCTACAGATAATCTTACCACTGTCCTGATCTCTACGCCAGCACTGTTCTCTTTATCAGGTGGAGGCTCCAGATGGTGAAGGTTGTAGTGCTGCTTCCTGTTCTGACGATCGCACTGGTACAGCTGATTCAGACCAACCATTGCCTGAAAGGACCATATCAAAGGACAGATGAAAAATCTACCATTAATGATAATAATAATTGTGGGTTCTTGTATCCAGCACTCGATCATGTCCGTCAGAAACTCCTGGCACTCTATGATTTTAACCCAGCTATATAACATGGCTGCCATGCTGGCGCTCTAGCATTTCAAAGCATTTATTTCTGCCAGGTACCCATTTACCTCACCTGGACAGTGTGGCTAATGTAGATTAAAGTGTTGCTAAAGGACATTGGTGCAGTTTCGGGACTCAAACCGTTAAACATGTTATACACAAATAATAATTGTATTTAATTAATATTAGGATGTTGACTTACCACTGCCGGCATCTTAGTGACCATGAGGAGGAGAACAGTGTGCCCTGAATAATCCTTGTCAGACGCCTTGCCTCCTAACTCAAGGAGCAGTGCAGCCGTCTCACTACGATCTGTGTAGCAAACAAGAAAAACATTGCATTCTCAACTCTTGACTGGGCTTGTTCCAATTACAAAACTCCCAAAAGCGTAGTGCACACGAGTCCTCGGCTCATGTCCAATGAATGATCATATGCTTCTGTATGCTCATTCACGCTTATTTTCATTCAGGGGGGAATTTAAACCATGGTTGGCTCCGTGATTTGAATATTACAGTTAGACACTGTATTACACATTTAGGGTTTGTGCCTGTGTCAAAGGCCAGATTCTCTGGATGAAAATATATACATACAAACAACATAATTTGTGAATGAGAAGAAAATAAATGCGTGTCTTTCAACATAAAATTGTTAATTCATTTTCACTGTATCCTCGTCTTTGCTATTTTCAAAAATATGACAGAGATAATGACCCGAAAGAATATCTGAAGTGAGTCTGGGAAATGAAAGTACATGTACATCTGAACATGCACAGCTCTATGCATGGCCCGGGAACTGATGCGGCCATAGATTCTAGCCTATGACAACTGCAACTGAAAGTTAAATTGATGTGGAGTAGCTCACCTAGCTCTGCGGCTGCCTGGAGGGGCGTCCTACCCTTGTAATCCAGAGGATGAACGGAAGCGCCCTTCTTAATCAACATCCTCAGACTATGACATGCATCGTTGCAGGCAGCATAGTGCAAGGGGGTCTTCTTCTCACCCAACGTCAGTGCCTCAATGTTAGCTAGAGTAAATAATAAATAATAATTAAATAAAAACGGTGCTTATAAAGCACTTACCACTGAAGTCTCTAAGCGCTAGGTGTAAATTTAAAATCACAAAGATCACAAAAAGACACAAAAATTAACAGAAAACGAGGGAGTACATAAGAGTGGTCGTAGGACTTTAGTTGCATGCAGTTGCCATTTATTTACACTTGTCACAGGTGCTCCTCCTCCTCCTCCTCCTTAAGATAAGATGAGAGATACTGTGAAAGCTGTACTTCAGCATTTAAAGGAGTCAGTTCCTGTCAAGTACTGTGATACACTTACTGTAAGAGTGCTATATACATGTAAGAGCCAATATTTTATTGTATTGATCGTAGACTTAGGGCCCTTGGGTCATTCCATGTCAAATCACCCAAAAAATCTGAAAATCTGAACCCGACCATTTTTGATTTTGATGAAACTTAGTGTACTTGTTGAGTGTGATCTCACAGCACCAAATCCCAAATTTTAGGTAAATCGGGTGAGGGGTTTGGGAGATACGGCCCACCAAATTTTGAGATTTTTTCAAAAATGGGGGTGGCGGGCCTACCTTTGAACCCTTATATTTCGGGACCTAATGGGTCAATCTTCACAAAATTGGTATTGTTGGAAAGGGTATTCAATAAGGATTCCAAATCTGCGGCCATTTTGAAAATTCATACATGTTGGGGTACTTTGACCTCTTGACCTAAGATTTGACCTTGAAATTGACCTTGTGGATCGCGTGACCTTGACAATATTTTTCATGAAATGTAATCTCTGACATGTTCACTTAAACATATAAAAGTTTCAGAGATATAATATTTTTTGTTTAGGAGCAATAAGGATTGAAAGTATCCATACTTACAGATATTCACAATAAACCCTATTGCTGAGCAAAATATCTCGAGCTAATTTCTCAAGCTCGAGCTGACGACGACGTACCAAATGTGATGATCTTAGACTACGATCACTTACCTCCATGATCTAGTAGCGTGGTGACCATTTCTGGGAAGTCTACAGCAGCAGCTACATGGAGGGGTGTCCTGCCAAACTGATCAGACTGGTTGACGCTGCTTCCTCGCTCGATGAGGAACACAGCCACATCGGGGTCCCATGTTCTAGCAACCTGTGAAAGACACAAAGTAGTGGGCTCTCATCAGGAACTAGACACCATTTAGGTGTTTACCCAATAACAGGTGTCGTCAATCACCAGTATAAGCGAGTTCGTAATTAGGATTTGCGCATGGGCAGATAAAGGTCATTCGTACCCAAATTGTAAAACCATTGAGACGAATACTCGGATCGTGCTCATGAAAGTTATGTAATCAGTATTCATTTATGCACCAACAGTACATTTATCTGATACAAAGGTGGAAGTATTCTTCTCAAGAGGCAAACAAAAGGTATTCATGAAGCACCTCCATCACTTTGGCAGTGATTATTCTAAAATGCACAGGTGGGAAGTATCCATCGTGTCTAAGATCTGTGGATATTTTGGGGTCATGCGGTTCAGAGCTATTTACAAACTCGCTTATTAGCCTTCAGTTTTATGACCAATCACCCCATATGGAAAAGTCATAGTCTTACATTTACCTCACCAAAAGACTGTCCGATAGACTAGAGTGTATTAGAGGGTATTTCTTGATGGGACCACGGGTTTGCTGTGTGTGAGATTTGTACATCCATTAATTGGTATTTTCACCAAGTCTGGTGTCGGCAAAAATATTACCCATTGTACATGGAAACTGACTACCATGTCCCTTTAAGTAAACCAAGCACAGAAATATTATCAGTTGAAATCCTGGTGGTAACACTTTGTATTCAAAGGGGTAAAGCAAGAACATTTTCAACAACATTTGACACCCTTTTGTCTAAAAAGAGTACAGGTACAAAACGTGCTCTAAATATGACCCCATTTTTTGGCTCAGTGAGTACACATACACAAAAAGTACCATATTTTCTTGAAAAAAGCCTAATGTTATAGGAGACGAGGGCTCTTCTGTGATATTCTTGACCCTTTTTCGTGAAATTTCTTGATCTTTTGAACAAGAAAATACCCTTCGAAATCCAGGAACACCCCCAACTTACTTCATGGAGTACTGTCTGTCCATACTGGTCAGTGGTGTTGATATCTGCACCTCTCTTTAAGATCAACTCCAGGTAGTCCAAATCAACGTTGATGTTAGGGTCAGCAGACACGGACAGGTGGCCGAAATAGCCGATCAGCTCAGCGTTGGCCACGTTCGGGTTGTCGGGACCCGATACAATGTTTGGATCGATTCCGTCGGCTGGTGGTTTGTAAAGATCGGTTCAAAGGTTCCTGAATAGAGATGAAGAGGAGACCAGCATTATTGTCACATCATCAAATTATCTTTATTATTACTGGAGGGAAGAAGGTCCCAGGTATTTAGCCCTTGCCCCTTTGGTGTCCCATATTATACCACTTGTTGTGAAGTTACATATAAAACATGATTAAGATTCAAACGTCAAACCATAACAAGTGGTGCAAATTTATAATCTTGAATTGAGAAAGATGGAAATATTGATTACAACTGAGCTTACACTCATTATGTTTCATTTCATTCAAAAACACTTTTCTGTCTATTTTCGTTGTTTCAAAGTAATTTATTATGGAATATGTACTTCATTGTATGGTTATGTTTTCTTTAAAACACACTTGGATTTATTCTCTATTTCCCTTGGTCTTTTTGCACAATAAAGGTGATATTGAAGAGAACAAAGAGATTCATAAAACACATTCTATAAATTAACATAACGTAAGATAACAAAGGTCTGCTTTTATTTCCATAAGTGCATTGAAAAGAAGGTGAAATACAAGTTAGAATGTGTTATGATAATAGTATACAGACAATACAGCATCCCAATCACCATTTGAGCAAAGCCATAAACACTTCTTAGCAATAGTAGCAAATTAAATGGGCAACACATCTCCACAAATCAAAATGTGCAACATATCTCAAGCTTTTCAATGTTAAAAACCCTGTTAGTAATCATTGATGTGCAGGAGTACACGTATTTTTGCAAAATTATTATTATACCATCTACCAAAAGAAAGGTGCAAAATATACATCATACACATACATTAAAGGACTACCGGAAAGAAAAAGAAATCTATTTCATCATCAACAACTTAAGAAAATTGAAGTAAATGACATTTTCTGTACAGAGCACATTGAAGAGGACCTCGCAAGATGGGTCGCAGAGTTGCCAATTTGTGCTTGATTGATGATGATTGCAACAGAACTTCCCCTTTAATACTATAAACGCCCATTTAATTTGTTGGTATGGATAGTAGGCAAATAAACACCAATTATCCGCAAGTTCAATATAAATTGAGTAGT
>JAVYIG010002233.1:100000-262400 GCA_035222895.1 Strongylocentrotus droebachiensis
AGTAAATGGTTCATGAAATGACATGAATTGCATGAAGCATGAGGAAAAATTATGATAAAATTGAGGTTAACAATAATAATGAAAAAAATAAAAACAGAGAATTTCATTGATTGTACTACATGAAAGCTTCACACAAAATAAACAAATTAAAGTAGAAACTTGTATTACATTACAGTTGTCATAAATTTGAGTAAGCAATAATTGTAATATCAATTCTGTTAAAGAGAGATTTCAAATGTTACCTGAAAACTGAATATTGTAAATAAAATAAGCTGAGAAACTTCTACTATAATGCTCTATTCAATTCAATTCAAATGAACATTTATTTTCTTCCAAACAATACAATTTATAAGTAAGAACATAAATATAATTAAAGAACTTGTATTACAAGGAAGAAGGCGCGAAACCCTCTTTCAATTGAAGTATCATATCAATTTTGTTCAAAGTCTATATACATACCGGTACTGTATCTATTAAAAAAATCAAAACCTGAAATAAACGAATATAACATTTTTCATTCATTACATTTTCAGGTCTCTTTTATCTAATTCTTATGTAGAAGTAGAACTACATTAAAAAAAAATAAAAAAATCTCATCAAACATTTAAACATTGTTGCAGTACTCTCTCTAGACTCTTGTATCCTTCCTCCGCTCAGGTCGGAGATCGTCGGCACTGTGAGTCTGCCAAAGTTACATAAATGGCTTTCTATAGGTCGTTAAGTAGATTTTGACGGGTTGTGTGTCATTAAGATTCATGGGACAATAAAATCCAATAAAATCCAAATCGAAACCAAAATCATAATCAAATTAAAGTAAATAAAATATCATATCATACCAAATCATATCAAATCGATTCACCAATAAAATCAAATAAAATCAAACTCCATCATTTTAAAAATTTGAATGAAACATGTACATTGGCTTACCTGAGGTTCCATGCATCGGTCTTTTTGTACAATTCAGAGTTTTGTTTTTGTCCGAGCCTGAGTCGCTCATAAATCCGCCGGGGAACTCGTAAGTGTTATCCTTTGCCACCAGTTTTTCTCCATCTTCCCCTTTGTTTAATAAAAAGAATTCCTTGAGGCCGTTTGACGTCTTTTCAAAGGTACCCATTGGGAAAACCTTGCCGGTTTTCTTCTTTTTCTTCTTTCCCGATCCATCGCGGCTGTCATCCGCTGAGCTCATGATGGTCCGAGTTTAAAGTCCTGCACGGCACAGATAAAAATTATCATTATTTTTGACAAAATTTAAGATAAAATATTAAAGCTTTACAGTCCTTCTAGAAAGTAGAATGACAGAGATGGATATGCTGGCTGTTGAGTGAGAATAAAGAAATCAAGAGATCAAGAGATCTCTCTCTCTCTATCTATCACTCTCTTTTTTCTCTTTTGTTCACTCTCTTTCTTTCTCTCTCTCTCTCTCTCTTTCTTTCTCTCTCTCCCTATTTGCCTCTCTCTCTCTATATTTTCTCTTTCACTCTCTCTCTATATATCACTCTCTTTCTCTGTATGTATATTATATATATATCACTCTCTTTTTCTCTCTCTTTCTCTCTCTTTCTTTCTCTCTCTCCCTATTTGCCTCTCTCTCTCTATATTTTCTCTTTCACTCTCTTCCTTTCCCTCTCTCTCTATATATCACTCTCTTTCTCTGTATGTATATTATATATATATCACTCTCTTTCTCTCCATCACTCTCTTTCTCTATCTATCACTCACTCTCTCTTTCTATAAAGAGAACAACTTTTTAGGATAACATTACATTCAATGTGATCCTGTACTGTAATAGCTTGCTCTAATTCATTTGTATTCCACTCTAATCCTTTTTTTTCAAGGAAGGGGGGGGGGGGGGTATACTTTAAAAGCAGGACAATGTTTCCCCAGCATGGGACGGCTGAGTATTTATTTAAACGTAGTAATGTACGGTAAATGAAGCTGTACTTGTGCATTACGTCTGCTACAAGGTTATAATCAGACACTCCATTTATTGTACATCCTGCAGGGGCATTTTAATACTGTTTTTTTTTCTTTCTCACACTCGTGACTTTTGTCGGAAGTTGATAGGGAACTGCTCATAAACATGATGATGCACAACCCACCTCTGTTCTTATTTTTAAATGCTGGTCGAAACTCTGCTGGTTACGAAGACTGGGCCAAATTTCTTATCATTTTGATGATTCCAGAACCTTGCAGTACACACCAATACTAGATGATCAACCTTTTCTGATCGATTCCACAACGTTTCTTTCACAATGCAATCGCATGACCATAACTGGTCTTTATCTTTAAAGGGGAAGTTGATCCTGATATCTAATAGGTTTTAATAAACACGGGAATATGAGAGATCGGGTTAATGTAAGTTTGAGCAAAATCCGATCATACTTTATACCGAAAGCACTGCCACTGTAGACAGAAATAACCATCTGATTTGGGTCATTTCTTTAATAAAACTGACATTTGTTGTCATTCCCCAATACAATAATCGGAGGTCTAGTGGAGCCAGACGTAGTCTCAGTGGAACAACCGACGATTAGAGAGACTGAAGTTTTCGTTCTATGCCACTGGAGCTTTGCAGCTACTGTAGCTCAGGTTGTGTTTGAAGCCGGAGTTCGCGCCCTCGGCTGGGGTGCGGCGGGCACTGTACCGTACGCGTACTTCGAAAATTGTCTGCGGGGGTAAAAACAAGCTAGAGAAAAAGTCTCGAAGGCAACTTATGATAAAACTTACCTCACCTCAGGTCCTAAAGCTATGCATCTGATAGTTGTCCTTTCACTTTACTGCCAATTCAGAAAAACACTTAATCCTTATTGACTTCCATGTCTTGGTTGTTTTAAGCCGATCTCAGTCGTGTAAGTATGTGTGCTAGTGGCCGACCGGAGAGTTATGGATGCTATTACAGATTCGTATTCTTGTTTACATAATAGCGCGAAGTCGGGCTATCGAACTCGGAGCACTGTTTGTCGGAGCCGACGGTGCACCGCTCCGACCGCGGTGGGGCCGCGAGTGGGTTAAAGCCGCTGTAATTTCTTAAGTGTCGGGAACCCGGCCCCCCCACTCAGGTTTCGAAATGACCGCATGCGTGTTGCCAAAATGTCCGGTAAAGGGGTACTTTTCGTGCGACAAAGTCCGGCCCGAGAATTGTAAAAAAAGGGGTGTATTTGACTTTTCACCCGGAGATTTCTTTAAAAAGGGGGTGTTTTTTCTTTTTTTCTCTCATTTCTTTGGACTCCCGAGAAATTATTCCGAATTTAGGGGGGTACATTGAGCATTTTTCCTGATTTAGGGGGGTCTCCAAGGCAGGAAAAGCCCGCGAAAAGCCCGCGAAAGGGGGGTTCGGAAATGTTGGCAGTCCTCAGATAGGGGGTGCTTTCAAAAAGAGGGAACGACTCGTACCCTAAATAACACTGAGTGGGGGGGGGGGGGGGGGCCGGGGTCGGGAACCACATTATTTTGATTGCAAAATTTTACCTAAAATTGTATCATACTGTGAAAGAGGATGTCGTTTAAGGCACATTTCTGTAATTAGGACTTTGTAATTTATGGTAGAATTAGCAAGGGGAAGTCCCCGTAGCCTATATATTTATCCATGAAAACAAAACTGATTTTTTTTTTTTTAGTCCCAAAAATTTCGCAACGTCTCAGCCAGCCGCTAAATAAGCGGGGGGGGGGGGGGGGGGGGGGGGGGTAAGAGGAATTTTATTTTTTGAAAATTTGGCCGATCGATATTTCTTTTTGATGGGGGGGGGGGGTAAGGTCAGCTTTTTGGGGTCACCATTACCACAATATATTTTTTTTTAAATACAAAGGGGGGGGGGTGGTTTTCCTCCTAAACATACATATTGCAAAAGTTGAGGGGCTTCAACCCCCTCCCCCCTGTGTACGCGCCTGATCTGAATAGACATTCAAATTCAATTCAAAGTTTATTCAACACTCTTCATAAAAACATTTAAAACATACAAATATAGAATGGAATAATAAAAAAACAAAAAAGTGATAACAAATTACAATGGTAATTTATAAGAGCATTCAGGGAAGGCAGAAAGGAGGGATTTTTTTTATATGAAAGCCTACCTCTAAAAACACACATACAGGAGAAGAAAAAAAGAAACAAGAAAAAAAGAACAGAACAAAAAAAACAAAATACATACTAAAACATACCGTACTATCATGTATACGATCAGAGTAAAAAAAGTGTCAAACTGTAATTCTTTAAAAATATAAATTTCAAGAGATTTCATGCTTCCTTCATTGGAAGAGGAAAAGCTTAAAGATAAACTTGAGTTCTGGTAATGCGATTGCATTGTGAAAGAAAAGGTGTGGAATGGATCAGAAAAGTTGATCATATAGCATGTAAGTAATGGTGTGTAATGCAAGGTTCTGGAGTCATCAAAATCATCATATATTTGGCAGAGTCTTGGTAAAGTAACAATCACTTTATACACAGAAAGATGTATATGGGACACAGGCGCGGATCCAGGGGGGGGGGCCGAGCGGGCCTTGGCCCCCCCCCCCCCGCAAAAAAAAAAAAAAAAAAAAAAGAGAGAAGAAAGGAAAAGAAGGGAAAGGGAAAGAGGAGAGAAAGGGAAAGAAAGAAGAGGAAGAAGAAAAGAAAAGGGGAAAGAAGGAGATCGGGGGACCGAAAGGGCCTTGCCTCCCAGGCTGTTGACCCCCCCCCCCCCCAATTAAAAATAATAAGAGAGAAGGAAGGAGAGGGAAAGAAAAAAGTAAAAGAGGAGATACTAGCGTACTGATAAGGGGGGGGGGGCTTGGGTTTATTTCTAATTCCACAACGGTGGATTACAAATAATGCTGAAATGACATAATTTCCGAGATTTTTCCTCACTTTTTAGTAAATTATACGTTTGTATGTGTTTGTTGGAAAATGACAAATTCCTAAATTTACAGCCGGGCAAAAAATATGATTCTCGAGATTCCTACATGTCAGGGCTCGAGGTACGGTGGGGATCGGGAGCCTTGAACTCCCTCCCCCCCCCCCACTTTTTTTGAAAAAAGTATATTAAAGAAAAATAAAATAGAATGAGAGCAAGAAAGAAAGAATAGTTAACTGCCAGTGTTAAAAAATAATGAGGCATCAAAATATGCTCATTTGACCATGATTAAATGCCTAAAACCCCTAAGCTTTCGGGGGCTCTGCCCCCTGGATTCCACCTAGGGCCCTATGGGTGGCCCATAGATGCTCATCTGACGGTAATTTAATGCCCAAAACCCCTGATTTTTTGGGGCTCCGCCCCCTGGACCCCACGCTAAATAGTGACCTGCCAGTGTCACAAAATTATAAGGTATAACAAAAAAATGCTCATCTGACCTTAATTTAACGCCTAAAACCCCTGAGCTTCGGGGGCCGGCTCCGCCGCCTCGACTCCACCAGGGGCACTAAGGCGGGCCCCTGAATGCTTATCTGACCGTAATTAATTGCCTTAAACCCCGGAGCTTGCGGGGTCGGACAAGGTATCAAAATGTGTTTATCTGACCGCAGGCGCGTAGCCAGGGGGGGGGGGGGGGCGTTCCCCCAAATCGGAAGAGGACGTATGAAGAAAAAGGAGCAGACAAAGAACATCTTTGAAATTCAGACAAGGATTAAGAGTATAGAGAACGGTACAACGCATCGTCTTCTTTCTCTAATAATTTAATGAAACGTCAAAGCTTCACGGAGGAGGGGAGGGGGGACCTGAATTCAAACGAGGATTCAGAGGCGAGAACGGTAATACGAATCGTTAATGATTAAATGAAACGAAAAAGCTTCCGCGCTTCACGCGGGATGAAGGGGGAACTAAATTCTGACGAGGATTATTTTCGAAAATGGTACAACGAATCGTCTTCTTTCTCTAATGATTTAATGAAAATTAAAAGCTTCCGCGCTTCGCGCGGGAGGGGGGAACCTGAATTAATCGAGGATTAAGAGTCGAGAACGGTACAACGAATCGTCTTCTTTCTCTAATGATTTAATGAAACGTCAAAGCTTCCACGCTTTGCACTGGAGGGGGAGGGGGCTGAATTTAGACAAAGATTAAGAGTCGAGAACGGTACAACGAATCGTCTTGTTTCTCTAATGATTTAATGAAACGTAAAATTTTCCGCGCTTCGCGCGGGAGGGGAAAAACTAAACTCAGACGAGAATTATTTTCGAAAACGGTCAACGAATCGTCTTCTTTCTCTAATTATTTAATAAGTCGTAAAATTTTCCGCGCTTCGCGCGGGAGGGGAAAAACTAAACTTAGACGAGAATTATTTACGAAAACGGTACAACGAATCGTCTTCTTTCTCTAATGATTTAATGAAACGTAAAAGCTTCTGCGCTTCGCGCGGGAGAGGGGGGAACCTAAATTCAGACGAGAATTATTTTCGAGAACGGTACAACGAATCGTCTCCTTTCTCCAATAATTTAATAAGTAGTAAAATTTTCCGCGCTCCGCGCGGGAGGGGAAAAACTAAACTCAGACGAGAATTATTTTCGAAAACGGTCAACGAATCGTCTTCTTTCTCTAATAATTTAATAAGTCGTTAAATTTTTCGCGCTTCGCGCGGGAAGGGAAAAACTAAATTCAGACGAGAATTATTTTCGAGAACGGTACAACGAATCGTCTCCTTTCTCCAATAATTTAATGAAACGTCAAAGCTTCCGCGTTTCACGGAGGAGGGAGGGGGAAACTCGCCACTCCCTGCACCGACCCCCCCCCATTACGTCACTGTTGGTCACCATTACGTACCAATATTTGGCTCGCATAATTTCAAATTTGGGCCCCCCCCCCTAAGAAATCCTGGATCCGCGCCTGATGGGACAACACACATGGTGTCGGGGCTAGTAGGCCTACTACCCTGATTTCCTTATCTTTCTATGCTCATTACTCAGCCAGTATACATTTTCTTCCAAAATTGTTTGGCACATGACACCTATTTGTAATCTTGAACATTCAGTGTAAGTTTCGTTAGATTCTGTGAGAATTCATTTTCTTTTTTTCACCTGGCAGAACTCAAGTTTATCTTTATTCGGCTGAGAATCATATAGTGACGTCAGACCAGTAGTGCGATTGTTTACGATTTGAAGCCGCGAATTCGGCCTTTATCTTAACTAGAAGAGTTCAATGTTTGTTAGTATTCTTGTCATTATTTAAACGCTAAAGCAGGAAGATGATGTTTGATTAGATTTCCTATTTAATACCATTGTAATTTCTTCGAAAAGCGGATCGCAGGACGACCGGTAGTGGTGCGATATAGGTTTTGTTTTATATATTCAATTCATCATTATTGAATGTGTTTTGCTGTATTATGCTATTCATGCGCACATTATGTAATGCCTCGGGAATTGGAAAATGAGCCTTGTAGTTCATCTTTTCGTTTTATTCCCTTTCCCGGTAGACTGGTGCCAAGTAAGAGATTTCGAAAAAGGGAAGGCTTGGATAACTGAAAGTTTAATACTATGCATTAGAAAGAAACCCACAAGAGGTCACCTGTAAATGAACATAAGTTTAACAATTATAGGAACAGAGTAAATTACATCTCAAGAAAAGCGAAAGAACATTAATTTTATTTACAGTTTGGAAAGCTAAAAAATGATATCAGAGGTACATAGAAAACATTAAAAACTTCTAAATAAGTCTTAACCCACATTACCTCCGTATTTTATGGGACATGGTGAAATGATTGAAAATGAACAACATATTGCAAATGAATTTAATTCATTCTTTATCTCCTGTTGTACCGGTTTCGTTTTGAACAATAAAACACATCTTAATATGACTTCTCATACTGACTTTTTAACCAATCCAACTTCTGTTTCATTGTTTTCAAGCCTATTACTGACAATTAATTAATCAATCAATGTATGTAGATCGTTGGATAATACAAAATCATGTGGGAACGATACCATTGGATGCAATGTACTCAACAATATTATTCATGCTATTGCCAAACTTCTGCTTTATATTATGTTTAATATATCGCTGTCAACTGGCAATTCAAAGTAAATTTTAAATTGCTAAGATTATCCCAATTTATAAATAAAGATGATTGTCATTTATTTAGAAAATATCGACCAATATCTTTGCTGACTTGATATCGTAATTATGAAATAAACTTGTTTATAATCGGCTGTATGATTTCCTTAAAAAATATTACACTTTCACATTGCCAATATGGATTCCGCTGTAATCATTCTACAATTCATGCCTTGATTGATGTACAGGAAAAATTGACATCAGCAATAGAAAATAATAAGTTTTGTATTGAAATATTTTTGGGTTAATCGAAAGCATTCGATATAGTAGATCACTCAATACGTTTGTCCAAAATACACTATTATGGGATATGTGGGATTGTGTTCCAATTCTTAAAAGGTATTTAATGACCGACGTCAGTAATTCACCGTGTTCAATAATTCCTTTTTTTTTTTAATTTTCTAACATTACACTTGGAGTTCCTCATGGATCCACCCTTGGCCCATTACTCTTTTTGATTTATATTATGATATAATTCGAACCTATCGCATATTAAGCAAATATTAATCGACTACGAGGGTAATGGTATAGTATTAATGACTGCTTTGAGAGAAATAGTTGTTTTTATACAAGGGAAGGTTAGAATTGTGCTATTACCCGAGGCGTGCCGAGGGCAATTAACAACAAATAACAACATTAAACTGATGATAGAAATTATGATATTAAGTACAAGAAGAAAAAGAAGAAGGAGAAGAAGAAAAAGAGGAGAAGGAAGAAGAGGAAAATAATGATGAATTTGTAGAATTTCTATAACGTACGAAAACATAAGTATATACAACATGAAAAAGTATGAACCGACAGAAGAATAAAAATTTCAATCATATAACATGTCATTCACTTCTCTTCTCTGACTGTCAAGTATTAGGTATTCCTTTAATTTCCTCTTAAAATGATCATAGTTTCCTATTTCTTTTACACCATTGGGAAGGGAATTCCAATGTTTTATGGCATTGTAATAAAACGAATTTCCAATACTACCTACTCTTTCTGGTAAGTTAAAGTTGAATCGTCTATTTCTTGTATTATAATCATGTACGTCAGTAACAAGATCGAAGTTGGATCGAATATAATAATTCGACCTAGTATGATATATTTTATGCACGTGATGCAATGCGAGTTGTTTTGATCTTTGGTCGACTTCAAGAAAACCAGCTTTAGAAAGTTCGCTGTAGCCAACATGAGTTCTTGGACCAGAACAGTTGATAAATCTCACCATTTTGTTCTGTATAATCTTCAACTTCTTTTGATCTGACTTGTTTATGTTACTATACCATGCAGGGTTAGCATAGTCAAATAAACATTGAATAAGAGCAAAACAGAGTGTACGTCTTGCTTTTAAATCCATACAACTTTGATATCTGTACACAAATTTCAGACGAGAATTTGCTTTTTTTACAACTGATTCTACTAAAGATGAAAATGAAATTGCGCTAGCCAACTCAATGCATAAATACTTCACAGACTCTTTTCTCTTGATTGCTTGATTATTGTGTGTCACTTAAGGCGCGGATCTACGGGGGGGTTTAGGGGGTTTAAACCCCCCCCCTTGGGCGGCCCAAAAAAAAAAAAAAAAAAAAAAAGGAAAAAAAAAGAAAAAAAGAAAGAAAAAAAGAAAGAAAAAAATTGTGTTAATAGATGCCAGGAAAACATCACTTACGGGGTTCAAATAAACACCCCCCAAAAATCGGCTCGCCGCTTCGCGGCTCGTGGACGATGCTCCGCATCGTCATTATTTTGGTCAAACCCCCCCTTAGCAAAAAGCTAGATCCGCCCCTGCACTTTGAATTCAAATGACTTTTTAAAACTACTTTTAGAACAAAATAAAATGCTTTCTGTTTTTCCCAAGTGTAAAGAAAGCTTATTATCAGTCATCCAATCGACACACGTAGACAGCTGTCCACTGAGCTTTTCCTCAATATATTTAGGATCAGGATTTGAATAGAGTAGTACGCTGTCATCTGCGTACAATAATAGTTTGAAGTCTTTTATACAAATACACATATCATTTATATAACTTGAAAATAGAATTGGGCCTAAAATGCTTCCCTGAGGAACACCGCATGTTATAGGCATTAGTTTGGAACGAATATCATGAATGGCCACTACTTGGTGCCGATTAGATAAGTAGGATCTGAACCAATCTAAACTTGCCTTATCAAAACCCAATAGTTGTAACTTCTTCAATAAGACGCAATGATTAACTGTATCAAAAGCTTTTTGCAGATCAAGGAGCACCATACCAACAAAGCGCCCTTGGGAAGTTTCTCTCCTCAAATAATCAGTCAAATGAATTAGACATGTTTCAGTCGAATAATCATGTCGAAAACCAGATTGAAATTCATAAATTATATCATTTTCTTTGAAGTATCTTTCAATTTGAACACAGACCGATTTTTCTAGAATCTTTGATGCTAAGCTTAAAACACTAATAGGTCTATAGTTGCTAACATCAGTTTTATCTTTCTTTTTATAAAGTGGAGTCACTTTTGCTATTTTCATATCTTCTGGAAAAGTACTCGTCAAGATAGATAGGTTCATTAAGTAACTTAGAGGCTTAAATAAAACCTTCGCACCATCTTTTAGAAATTTAGCTGGAATCAAGTCTAACCCAGTACTTTTTTATACATTCAACTTACGTAACTCTTTGAAAACAAATTGTTCACTGATTGGTAATAACTCGAAGCTGTTTTCACGTACACCTTTTCTTTCGTAAAAGTCACGAATACAATCATTGTCTGCGCTGAAAAAGTCTTTGGAAGGGGGGAGTTTGTCTACTAATTTGGCAGCCACATTTGTGAAATGAGAATTGAATTCATCAGCGATGGCCATCTTATCATGACATAATTCCCCATCAATTTTAGTGACAGATTCTTGTTCTTTTCGCTTCTTATTTTTCAATCCTAAGCTTTTTAGATTCTGCCAAAGTTTTTTCGAATCTTGTTTATTTTCTTCTATCTTGTTTTGTAAGTAATCGAGTTTAGCCTTTTCACCTCTCTTTGGACCATATTTCTTAATACTCTGTATCTTTTATAGAGCTTCTCATCTTTTGCTCTTTTCCTCCATTTTTTGTATACTATATTTCTCTCTTGAATTAGGGAAAGAATATCTTTAGTCACCCAAGTTTCTGATCTTTGTTTTATTCTTATCCGTTTCAGTGGCGCTATCATATTCAAATTTGAGATAAAAACATGTTGAAATATTGACCATGCCTCATTTACATCTGTACAGTCAGTTATTCGTGACCAATCAACAACAGATAGTTGAAGATTGAAAGACTCTTCTGTATATTTTTTCATGGATCTGATATCATTAGTCCTGTGATGACCTATAGCCAGTCTAACATTTTTCCGTGTAAAGAAAGTAAAATAATGGTCGCTAATACCTAGATCAATGACACCACTTTGACTTATTTTCTTTTCTTTGGTACAACCAACATGATCCAATAGAGAAGAACATGTAGGTGTAACGCGTGTTGCCTCTTTAATGAGTTGACTAAACCCATGAAGACTCAACAAGTCAATATATTTTTTAGCCAGTGGTGATTTGCGAAGAAGACAAATATTCATGTCTCCTAAAAGAATTATTTCGTCATCCTTCTTTAATGTATCAAGAATATTGGACAATTTCTCGATAAACAAATTGTTTTTCGGAGGTCGATACAGAACACCAACAACAATTGGTTTTGATCTTGGTATAAGCAAATTTATCCACAGGGATTCCGTATCTCCAGTACTTAATATAGCATCCATAATATTAAATGCAATGTCATTTCTGATATAGAAACATACACCACCTCCAGAGCCAGAGGATCGATCATGGCGTATGATTTTATATCCGTCTATTTCAATTTCTTCATCATTTATGGAATTGTTTAACCATGTTTCAGTGAAAGCAATAATAGACAGCCTTTTTCTTTTAAAAATAATTCTAAGTTCCGATATCTTGTTTAGAATAGACCTCACATTAAGGTGTAAAAAATGAAGACCTTTAACTTTAAACTTTTCTTCAAATTCTTGATAAAGAGAAGTGTTTTCATCTCTGAGGTTTGGCTGAATTACTCTTGCTATCGCTTGCTTTTCAGGTGTAACGCGCGTTATCTTAAAATAGTTTTCTTTTAGTCTATCCTCGTTTTGGCTTACTTTCTCTAAACAATCGTCGTTAAATAATGAGTCACAAAAAGATGGCAGACAACATGTTAAACAATTCCACTTCTCATCAGGGCATTCATAATATAACCTGCGGTACTCTGAAAAACTGATAGCTTGACAATTAGTGTGAAACCATTTTTTACAATAAGAACACAGAAGGCCGTGTTGATTACATTTGACTGGCTTATCACAGTTCCCACAAGGGAACTCATATTTTCGACCGTCAACTATAATTTTCGGATCATCTAGATTTTGTCAAACTTTCACTTAATTCAATACCCTTCTTACAAATTGAAGATATTTCGCCCAGTCTTTCATGTCCACCTTGGATGGTCTGAAGGCTGGTTTCGGTCGTGACCTCTGATCGACTGCACTGAAATCCAAAGATCTCCCAGAAACAGATTCGGCGTAGGACTTTACGGGGCTGCTTTTTTCCTCATCAGAATGAAGACTCTGGTTTTCTCGGTAGATGGCTTGATGCCGCCTTGCTCCAGGTTCACTGCCTGTAACTTGATCGGACGACCGTTGAGTCCAGCCATGGCCTCGTGTTGTCGGTTGGTCAGCACTGTTGATGAGTCGTTTCAGGTTACCTGCCAAGATTCGTTGACCGGCTCTGTTGAGGTGAACGCCATCACGCCCGAGATGCTGCTCGCTGATATCATTGTTGATGATGAGGCCCCATCTGTTCTCGCTGGCTGCCAACTCCATCAGATAGTTGATCTCATCAACCCGCTTCTTGTCCGCTTCACTCTCCCATCTACGATGGATGATCGTAGAGACTGAGACGTTAAACCCCTCGGCAGCAACAGACTTGCCGAGGTCTGTGATTTGGTGGCAAACTTCACCAGCACCCTCAGAGATGTTGTTAGTGCCAGCGTGGATGATCAGTTCTCCCCCTGGCTTGAGAAACTCGCAAGGTGAAGAGGTGAATATGTCTCTCACTTTTGCACCGGGAAAAGAGACGCACATCACGTTCTTGCTGCGGGAGAGATGTCTTCCGTCGATGTGTTTTATCATGGAATCACCGACCACAACTACATCTCGTTTGTTGCGGATCACACTATGTCGGTGGCGGTATCCCTCCATCTGCTCATGGTATGGTGGTGAAGTAGAAGTAGTACTAGTAGGTGTTGACAAAGATCGGTCTGAGCTGTCATCAGTTGCGTCGTTGTCAACAGTTGCGTCGCTGTCATCAGTTGCGTCATCAGAGATAACTTCAGAATGGGTGATGTTGGTTTTGGAGAACAACTTCAGGTGCTTGGCCTTGTATTCATGAAGTTGATCTTTCATTGGCATTGATACACTCTTGGCACTGTTGTCTGATTCCGTGTTCTCGGATAATATTTCAAACCGGTTATGCGTAGCAATTGTCGGGAAATATTTGGTGGTAGGCCTAGATACTTGTTGTTGTGCCCTCAGATTCCCTTGCTCCTTCTCCTTCTCCTTCTCCGTCTCCTTCTCCTTCTCCTTCTCCCTTGCACTACATCCTGACTTATGGATCCTGCTGAGTATCGTCGTAGAAGTAGAAGTAGAAGTATGCTGTTCGATATCATTGTTGAACTTCTTCTCGATAGTATCTAGCCTACTATTCAAGCCTTTCATTTCACTCAGTACATTATGCAGTAGTTGTCGGCAGTCTGCGTCATCATTGAAGACATCATCTGGCTTTTCATGTTTATCTTCATCTACATCACCAGCGGCATTAGTGTTCCTTATTTCGTCTAGGCCTACTGCATTTTCTAGTCTTTCAAGAACTTGGGATCGCCTTTACTCCGTTTGTATGCATACCTCTTTTCTGTAACTGAGCACGTAGTTGCTTCACGCGGAGTCCACGTAAATTTGTTGGTAAAGTTTCCATGGTTACGTTGCTGATGGTTACGTTGCTGATGGTTACTGATGGTTACTGATGGTTACCATGGAGACTGACTGACCTATTTTCCCGGTAACCATGGTTACTGGGAATTTTACAGAAATAGTTAAAGTTTATGAATGCAATTTCGACCAATCATTTATCAATGTTTTATATCCCACATCGGCAATAAGGTCTATTTAAAGTTAATTTTACATAATAATAAGAACTGATTCTGCAGACAGTTTAGCTTCAGCTATAGATTTTACAAAGCGCAACATGCATACATGCATACATGTAATACAGTAATGTTGATGCGCGCTCATTTGACATTGACATTGACTTTGACATTTCGCGTATCCTACTTTGCTATGCGTATTCAATGGGCAAGGGTTGGGTAGCAGCAAAAAATTACTTTACAATAAGTACTATCTCGACCTAAGATCGGTAGATAGTACTTGTCTATACCTTTTTCGTGCTCTGTACAATCGCAATGCAAACAACTATACATGAGGGATATAATGCAATATATTATATACAACTCTTATTTATTCACAGTCTGGTTTGGATAATATTGAATTAATTTTTTTTTTGGTATTTCATAATAACATAAAATATTTTTAACATCCTTGTTGAGATATCTTTAAGTATATACTCAATATCCATTTCCAAATGAAATGTTATTGTTAATACTTTTCTTGGAGTATTGGTAGATAGTAATTTCGCTGGGATGCCCATATTAATAACATTGTACACAAAGTTTCGAAATGCATTGGAATGTTTGATGTGCCATTCCCTATATTATTTACATTATATAAATGCCTCATAATATCGGCCTATATACCACATATTGTAATGCTGTGTGCGACAATTTATGAAAAAAACCTTGATACTTCGTTCAAATAGTATTGGTAGATACTAATTTTCGCTGAGATGCCCACATTAATAACATTGTACACAAAGTTTCGAAATGCATTGTATAGTATCGGCCTATATACGACCTATTGTAATGCTGTGTGCGACAAATCATTACAAAAACCTCGCTGGGATGCCCATATTAATAACATTGTACACAAATGCATTGGAATTTTGTATAAATTGAAGTTTAATGTGCCATTCCCTATATTATTTACATTAATGGCGGATCCAGGGGGGGGGGCGAAACGGCCGCGCCCCCCCCCCCTATTGGCGGCGCAAAAAAGGAAGGAAAGAGGAAAGGAGAAGAGGAGAAAAGCGCAGGAGGGGGAAACTGAATTCAGACAAGGATTAAGAGTCGAGAATGGTACAAAGAATCATCTTCTTTCTCTAATAATTTCATTAAACTATGGAAGGCCAAAGCTTCCGTGCTTCGCGGAGGAGGGGGGCTGAATTCATTCAAGTAATAAGAGTTAAGAATGGTACAACGAATCCTCTTCTTTCTCTAATAATTTAATGAAACATCAAAGCTAATTCTAAGCTTCGCGCGGGAGGGGGGAAACTGCATTAAAACAAAGATTTACGAGTCCAGAATGGTACAACGAATCGTCTTCTTTCTCTAATAATTTAATGAATCTTCAAAGCTTCCGCGCTTCGGGGGGGGGGGGGGGGACTGAATTCAGACAAGGATTAAGAGTCGACAACGGTACAACGAATAGTCTTCTTTCTCTAATAATTTAATGAAACGTTAAGCTTCTGCGCTTTGCGCGGAGGAGGAAAACCTAATTCAGAGAAGGATTAAGAGTCGAAAATGGAACAACGAATCATCTTTCTCTAATAATTTCATTAAACTATGAAAGGTCAAAGCTTCCGCGTAATGGGGGGGGGGGGGGAGGGGACAGCGAGCTGTCCGAATATGAGTTTGTGATATCTTTTCTCGTTTATTTTGGTGATAAATAACACTTTCACTAAATACATATTATGCTCAAATTGTTGCTCGCTCGCTTCGTTCACTAGCCGAATTTTGAAACCAAAAAATTACTTTTTCGGCCAAGAGGCTATAGCCCCCCCCCCCCCGATGAAAATGTCAAAAATTGTATTGGTATGGTGCTTCTAATATGACCTTGTCAGTATTAGTATGTTGAGTTGAAAAAAAACGGTCTGCGCAATTTTCAAATTTCCGCCCCCCCCCCCTAATCGAAAATCCTGGATCCGCGCCTGTACATTATATAAATCCCTCATAGTATCGGCCTATATACGACATATTGTAATGCTGTGTGCGACAAATCATTAAAGAAACACCTTGATACTTCTTTCAAATTGCGAACTTAAAGAAGGCTTTACGTATTTCTACAGAGAGTGACTATTATACCCATTCTGGTCCTTTATTTTCCCCTATAAAAACTTTGAATATTTTTGATTAATTTATTCAAATATCATATCGCACTGCTTGGTTTTCAATATTTTCAATATTTGCTTCCTAAAGCTATGGTCACAACCCCAAAAGTAAACTGTTCGGCGGCCGGTCAGCGAGTTTTTAGCCCATTTAGCCCAGGCACCGAGCGGAGGTCGCCCGGGCATCGCTCTGTCGCCGGTGGAGTTTCAGCGCGGAGTTAAAATTCGGGCGACGCCTGCTCAAAAAACTTCTCCAAAAATTGTTTGGCGATTCCATCGGCGACCGAGTAGGCTACAAATCGTTCATTCGCCGCTCTGAGTTGTGACCATATAGCTTAACAAGATATCAGCCTTAATGTTCTCAATTAATAACGAAATTCATGCTCATGAAGCACCCGGGGGGGGGGGGGGGTACTCACATATTAGGACATATGTGGTGTGCCGCTCTAATGGGTCACTTTTTCACAAAAGATCCCTTAAAGTAAACATGGGTCCCATGGGTGCCATCAAAACGCCCGAAAAACATCCGAAAATTGTGGAAAATGTGCCTTTTTTTCTCGAGAAAAATGCCCCCAAATGACCCCTAATAATAATATTGGTAGGGGTTTCGAGGCTTGAGCGGCACACCCCCGTCCACACTAAATCTGAGTACCCCTACCCCGGCGGAATGAAACAAGGCTTTGTAATTTGTTGTTCCATTTTATGGAATGTAAAAACTTCATCATCAACAAAATATGTTTAAGGCGCCCTCTGTCTGTATAATTTGCATGTTGTTTCCCTTGGCAAAGAAATGTGTGTCGTAGAACGGCAACCATTCTACAGCTAGTGGCTATTTTTTTTCTTCCGTTGAGTGACTTCAATAGACAGGTGTGACTGTATTTAAAGCTCCAAGTTCTGTGTCCTACTTCATGGAATCACTTTTAAATCGGCAACTCGTTATCTGACTCAGTATTCTCATCGGCATCTCCCAAGTTTGATTCTATGACTCTAGTTGCTTTGATGTCCTCGTAGGCTGAGTGCTCCATAGTTGTTGCATCTAAGGACGTGTAGGGATCGAGTTCCTGGCCCTCCCTGTCACTGACCGACTGCTTTAGAGCGATGTTAGAGCGTCTGAAATAAAGGAAATATAGATTATTGGGGAGTTATAACATCGTTGTGTTATAGCATCAGCGCCTCCTATACATTATTCAAATCATTATTACTATTGTTATTGTATGATTTTTTATAATTGTTTTTATCATTATTATTAATTTATTTTTTTATTTTTTATTATCATTACTTTTACTAGTAGTATCATTCTTATTATTACATGTATCATCTTTACCATTTATTATTTATTTATTTATTATGATCATTACTATAATTATGGGTATGGGGCGATTGTGGGGGCATTACACGTGGTGGGGTCGGGCGCTATATGGGGGAATGGGGGTAGTGGGCTTTTACAAGTCAAATCGATCTATATCTCACCTGAGATGGAGGTACATCAATGTTATGATGATACCATACAGAGTAACAAAAGCGAGTAGTATGGCCACAGCGAGAGTTCTGGCCACTTCTGAAGAAGAAAAAAATGAAGAAAGAATTTATACACAATGGGCCAATTTACACATCCCAAACACCATTTTGGAAAATCTTGGATTTTGGGGGACTGCCATTTACACTCTGGAAAACCCATAAAAGGCGTCAATG
The DNA here is from genome assembly GCA_035222895.1 of Strongylocentrotus droebachiensis. Taxonomy (NCBI): domain Eukaryota; kingdom Metazoa; phylum Echinodermata; class Echinoidea; order Camarodonta; family Strongylocentrotidae; genus Strongylocentrotus; species Strongylocentrotus droebachiensis. The sequence goes on from JAVYIG010002233.1 coordinate 118,015, forward strand.
CAATGCATAAAACTGTCTTCATAACTTTAATTTTCTTAGTTATTTATGACGGAATATATTCTTTTCATAAAGAAGTTAAAGACATGTATGCATTGAATTTTGTTTGAGGGAAAACAAATATTTTTGTGTTTTCTAGTAAAGAGTAAACGGGAAGGGAGCTCGCAAGATAAATCACAGAGTTGCAAGCGCGTAGCCAGGATTTCATTTTAGGGGGGGCGGTAGTGAGTACGCGAAGCGTGCGAATCACTTTAAGGGCGCGCGAAGCGCGCTCCCTAGGGGGGTGGGTGCAGGGAGGGGGGAGTTTCCCCCCTCCCGCGCGAAGCGCGGAAGCTTTGAAAGAAGACGATTCGTTGTACCTTTCTCGACTCGTAATCCTTGTCTGAATTCAGTCCCTCACCCCTCTTGCGCGAAGCTTTGACGTTTCATTATATTACTAGAGAAAGGAGACGATTCGTTGTACCTTTCCCGACTCTTAATCCTTATCTGTATTCAGTCCCCCTCCCGCGCGAAGCGCGGAAGCTTTGAAAGAAGACGATTTGTTCTACCTTTCTCGACTCATAATCCTCGTCTGAATTCAGTCCCTCCCCCCTCTCACGCGAAGCTTTGACGTTTCATTAAATAATTAGAGAAAGAAAGCGATTCGTTGTACCTTTCCCGACTCTTAATCCTTAATTTGAACTCAGTCTCCCCCTTCCCGCGCGAAGCGCGAAAGTTTTGACGATTCGTTGTACCGTTCTCGACTCTTTTTCCCTCTTTCTTTCTTCCTACGTCCTCTTTCTTTTTTTTCTTCTCTTTCTCTCTCTTTTTTTTTTTGGCCGGCGTTTTTTAGGGGGGGCGACCGCCCCCACCGCCCCCCCCTGGCTACGCGCCTGCAGAGTTGCCAATTTGCGTTTGATTGGTCGCAACTTCGAAATTCATAACTTTCTTATTTTTAATCGGATTTTGCTCAAACTTTCACTAACCTCTTCCTCTATTTTTCTGCTTCTATAAAAGCTTACTTTATATCAGGAAGACTTCCCCTTTTAAGAATTACATTTGAAAACAATTAAAGATGATAGCATTACCATTGCTTTGTTATTGTTTTAGATGTTCTATCTGGTTATTATACAATTTAGCATACTGGAATTGGCCGTTATTAAAATCATCATTGAATATGTAGCAGAACTTATTCGTATTGAAACATGTTGTAGGACCAACGAAACTAGTGAGCACTAATTTTGTTTTGCCCTCGAAAATAGCTCTATGTACACTTTCAGCGAAATATGCAGTAATACATATCGTAAATATTTTTCTCCATTTTCTGGTTTTACTCCAATTTCCTCCAAGTTTTCCTTAATTCTGTACTATCTATTTTCATATTTTCTATGTCTACAGGGACCCCTCTGTAAAACAGCATTGTCATGCTAACAACTCTGAGTAGGGCCATCCCTCTTTTTTATAAGTTGGTCTTTATGATTGTAAATGTATATTTATTGATGTTTTTTAAATGACGGAAAATAAATACAATACAATACAATGAAATAGAACATACATTACAGCAGTGGTAGTGGTGTCGGTAAAATACCCTGCCTTTAACATTTAAAAAACCTGCAATTCGCTGAAATCCGCCATGTTGACGACCATGATCGCAATTGCTTTGAGTCTTACCAGTGTTAACTTCCACATGATCCGATGTTGATGCAAAAGTAGAGGTAGATGTAGTAGAAGAAGTAGACGTAGTAGTAGTACTCGTATCACCAACCGTAGTAGGGGAAGGCGCTGACTCGAAAACTACGTAAAATGAATGAAAATTTGTTGTTTCAGCAGGAAAAGTTGACGAAAAAAATACATTCAAACACATTGTACATCTGCAAGAATTTAGAATATGACACGTTATGATATTGATTGCTCATAATACCACAAAAGTTCCAAATATACTACCAAAGACTTATGCTGGGTGAGGAGATTTTTTTATTTTTTATTTTTTAAAAATATTAATATTAAAACGTGATTTATTTGTAATTAGATACCAGTGATTAACAAATGTTGCTAAAATGACATGATTTTTCCCTGAGCTTCCAGGGGCTCTGTTCCCTGGACCCCACCAGGGGCCCTGATGCGGACCCCTGAATGCCCATCTGATCGTAATTAATTAAATGTCTAAAACTCCTGAGCTTCATGTGGCTCCGCCCCTTGACCCCCGCCGGGTCGCGTCTTATTTTTTCGTACCACGGCGAGGCCAGATTGAGCTCGCGAGGTAAACCTGCGCATGCGCACTCGCAAAGGAAACCAGCGCATGCGCACGTGGAATCCGGTAGGGTGACTAACAGGGTGATAGTAATTATACAAATCAATCTGTCATCAACTCATCGTCAGCTCAATCGGTAAGGACAGCGTGTTACTATTAGAACTTTGGAATTGACGTGAGGGTTCAAATCTCAGTTTATTTAGTTTTTTTGCCTTTATAAATAGTGAGGCAAAGCAATAAATAATCAAAGTCGAATTGTTTGTGACCTCTTTGCAAGCTCTCATAGCTTGTTATGTATGAAAATGAGTTCATACTGGAATCTGGCCTCGCCGTGGTACGAAAAAATAAGACGCCGCCGGGTCCTTGCCCCTGGACCCCACGCCAATTTACGCTCCACTTGCTTCGCTCGCTTTGCTCTTCCCGATCGTAAAAATTTTAGCCCCCCTCCCACTTTGAAAAACGTTCCGCGGGGCTTGCATGTAACATTTAAGAGTGATGGTGATGCGGATTTTTCTCTGCCCCCACCCCCAGACGCGTTTGCTCACTACGCCACTGTCGCTCACGTACTCGCAACCTGTAGACAATCAAGAAGACGGTCTTTTCCTTTCTCTTTTTAGGACAATGGATATCCAAAAGTGGACTGATATGACTAAACTTTTTAAAGAAATAAATTTAAGCTATTCTAACACAAACTTACTACAGTCACGATTAGCTTGATTGAGGTTTAAACACGGACATCCAACAATCGGTCCGGTTAGAGTCGGATGAGAATCAGTTAGTGGTGTGACTGAAGTATTAGTATTACACAGAATTGGCTCAGTCAGGTTGGAAAGGGTTTATTACGGTTAGTGGTATGACTGAGGTAAATTGCACAGAATGGCCTCGGTCGGGTTGGAGACGGTTTAATATCGGTTAGTGGTATGACTGAGGTAAATTACACAAAATGGCCTCGGTCTGGTTGGAGACGGTTTAGAATCGGTAAGTGGTATAACTGAGGTAAATTACACAGAATGTCCGCGGTCGGGTTGGAGTCGGTTTAGAATCGGTTAGTGGTATGACTAAAGTATTACACGGAATGCCGAATGGCCTCGATCGGGTCAGTGGTGTTACTGAAGTTTTACTCGGTATATCCAATTTAGATGGAATATCGCGCGAGGTTTATATATTTCTCAAAGATAGGCCTAATTCATACTTACTTCCAAAGACAGCTATGTATCGTATCCCACCACAGCTATCGGTAGGGTCTCCTGAACATTGGACCTGGCAGTTATCATCTGATCCCACTCCATGTCGGGCATAGTCATCACTTGCTTCACCGCAGAAACATTCCTCTCCATTTTCAACGCCAGCGTATTTATAGGTAGCTCTGTTTGACTCGTTACAAAACTGGATGCAATAGGAAATGGTCATATCTGGATCGGCAACCAAACGTTCACCAGGAAAAACTCGATCATTCGATACGTCCACAAAGCATCCAAGATAACCTTCACCTGTAAATGATAGATTTAACGAACAAAAACCAATAAGATCGAATCACAAGTCCGCCCCTCCATACATCCGACAAAAAGGCTGAAAATGCACTGAACATGTTGGCCCATTTACTTTGGCTGATAATAATAATAATAATTACATTTATAGGTCGCTTTATACAGGCGTTTCTAAGCGCCCAGGTGGTACTGTCTAACTTAGTATAATTACTAAAACATACAATAAGATTCATGTGAATGTATTTAACTACTAGTGTGCGCCTCCAGTATACTATAACTGATTAAAAGGGTGGGTTTTGAGGAGGGTTTTGAATGATTCAATGGATGGTGCGGATGGCAGAGGGGATCGATGACAATAATGTAAGGGGTTAGGAAATTACCCTGTGACCTGTAGAGGGCGGAGTGCTGAGACAAGCCGGCACTCTTTGCTTGGCCCTCTCACAGATCTGTCTGTCATTAATTTCGAGTTCTCGACCACCTCACAACTGGCGACCGAAGGATGGGATTCGAACCCAAGTGGACGGCGGCGTGTGCAACAGCAACATCATCGACGATGGTGACAAGACCATGTCCGGAAGACCTCGCAAAGAGTCAAGTAGATATGTACGTCAAGAACTCGTATAGTTTTAGAAGGAGTGCTGTTCATTGAATAATAGTCGTGGAACGATAATAGTTAGCCTGGACACATTGAACATAATTTAGCAATGAGTGATAGAGCGACGACGATGTGCATGACAAGGTGGTGAAAGAACATTGCTTCAAGAACTTGCTTCGAGAACTTACTTTAAGAATGTATTTTAAGTTTTAAGATAGTTGTTTTTTATTAAAGATTGATATTGCTACATGTAGGTATTGGGGAAAATGTTTTTAATTGAAGTGAGTAGATGTGGTTGAAGAGTATTACTTTTATGGAAAGGTAATTAATTATTCTTGATATTGATGTTATTGGAAATTTGAAAGTCGGTCAAGTTTTGAGAATGTTTAGATTCAATAGATTTATTTTTTGAAGTCGGTTTGGAACATGTGATAGTACCTTGGTTATTGATATTGAAATCCTTCGGAAGGTGTTATAGTTTAAAGGACTAATTTCTAAGTGAATATATTTCATGATTTAAATCGAAGTTTTTGAGACTAAGATATATATTAGGAAGTTCTTGTATGCAATTGGAACATAGCTTGTTAATTTTTCTGTTGATACTCGCCGATATGGCTTTGTACGTTAAGATTGAAGAGGGGGGAAGGAAATTAAAATTTCCTTTGATGGGTACTGATGGGCCCCTTAGCCTAGAAGCATTACAAACCAATTTCCCCGAGGCCAAGGGGCTGCTGTATTTAGACACAGACGGGATGGAGGTAGTTGTACCTGCTATCGGGGGGAAGATCCATCCAATAGGGGAGTGGGGTCATGTCTACCGGCCACTTCTCCAACCTAAAGAGGACAACAGGGATAGTGTCCAAGGACAGTTGGAAAAGTTGCTGTCCCGCCCCCAACCCCAGATTATTATGGCACCTGAAAGAAAGCTGCCCACATTTGGAGGCCGGCCAGGAGAGGTTGCAGATTTTGTCAACTCCATGAGGAGTGCTTTCGCCAAGTACGCCATTCCCGACAAACAACAAGGGGCATTCATCCTAGATTATCTCAAAGATGGACCGAAGATGGAGGTGAAGTCGCTAATTAGAGAGGGGAAAGGCATCGCAGATATCCTCTCGTACATTCAGGACTCGTATGCGGACCATGTCCCGGTGGGGGAGCTCCAACGACTATTCCTGGAGAGGAAGCAGCAAAAAGGAGAAAGCGTCAGAGATTTCGCGTTGGACCTTGAAAACCGTTTTCTCCGCCTCACGAGCTGGAGTGGCCGACTATATTCGGAACCAGAAGCCACCCTAGCTGAGCAGTTTATCGAGGGAATCGACGACCGATACCTTAGGAACACCCTCCAAGATAGGTATGAGGGGGGAACATCAGTTCAATTCCGGGAACTCAGGGAGGTTGCCATTAGGAGGGAACAGCGGGAGGAGGCCCGTTTCAAGAGTTCCACAGGAACAGTGCACCAGACGGCCCTCCAGTCACAGCTACAAACACAGACGAACCGGCCAGATGTAGTAGAGATGATGCGGGCAGTAAAGGAACTGGCCGATCGAGTCGTCGGAGCAGTTAGCGACCTAGCAACATCGCTGAAACCACCCTTGACTCGCAATGCAGAGAATGTACAATGCTTCAATTGTAGCGGTTGGGGACATTATGCTCGGGAATGTCCACATAAGAGACAAGGACTTCAAGATACCAGGGCTCGTCAAGACAGGGAACAGGGCCCCCAGTATACAGAGCAATATAGACGTTGGGCACCGAGAGGGGGACCATCTGCACCGCCACCGTTTCCCCATCCCGATGGGTGGGCATCTCATCCTGGGCAACCACCTGGCGGCTGGGTACAGCAGACCGGACCCTTACCAGTACCTTTGCCCAACCCGGGGGTATGGATGCCGCCACCAGAAGGACCACCAATTGCCCCATCTTCGATCCCTGTGGAACAGACGCCACGAAACGAAACAGCCCGTCTCAGACAGGAGGGAAGCGTTGCGATATCTGCACGTCAGACAGTGGTGCTTGAAGCACAAAGCACAAATGGAACGAGTGAGGGACCATTTGAGGTGCTTCTAGAGCCAGGAGAGTGTAGCGCCTTACCGGTAGGACTAGATATCCAGCCATGTTTCGTTCGGATAGATCAGGAGGCATCCCCCATCGTAATCCACGATAAGGAAGATGAGATTGTGATCCCAGGGGCTGTCCAACTGGGTGCCCTTTGCGGCAAGGCGTCAGTCGTGCGAGAGATGGAGCAAGATGAACTATCAGTCGAGAATCGTGAGAATCCGGTTGATGTGGACTGGACGAGTTTGTATCTTGGAGAACGCACAGATCTAGAGGGTCTTCTGGAGAAACATCGCGAAGTGTTTTCAGCTCGTGGTCAGTATGAGCGCCTGAACCACACTCTGCACAACATGCTGGGACCTCTGCCCTCTTTTGTATATGCCTACAACAGCACTGTCCATGCGAGTACTGGTGTTGAACCCTTCTACTTGATGTCCGGGAGAAATGGGAGGCTTCCCCATGGTCTGGTCCTAAGTGAGGAAGGACAACCAGGGCGTCAGAGAAACGTCAAGTCGTATGTCCAGCAACATCAGTCAGAACTACGAACTGCTAGGCCGATAGCAAGGGCCCCTGATTGAATTTTAGTCATTTTGCTATATTTTGGTTTTATAATTTTGATTGATAGCGTTATAGAGGATTATGTTTTTGTTTAGAGACAGGATATGACTTTTAGCAACAAATTTTATTTTTGGTTTTTGATATTTGCAAAGAAGAAAGATATGCGATAAGATATTGCATACGATTTTTGTATATCATGTACACATGCCTTTTATGTACTTGTTAAGCTTGTTTTGGGGTCTGGTATGGATCCGTCCAGCATTGGGTCACCCCATTCATTTTTATTGAGGTTCAATTATACTTACTGCTTGTGATACGTGGTTGACATTTGGACATGAAACGCTGATTTATCAGTAGACATTATGTGCGAATTTAATGGCGATAGATAACATGATTAGTGGATTCCTATTTGAGTTGTAGGTTGGGAGATAACTTTTTGGTGAGACGACTTGTGCTGGGTTTGACGTCTCGACGCTAGTAACAGTCAGTTAATTAGCCATGTTGGGATGTCTTTATATTTGTATATATGTATTTATAGTGTATACTGTGTTTTTGCGAGCTTGCACAATGACACTTAAAGGGACTGCTGTGTAGGCCTAGTGGAAAGATTCAGGTAATGGTGCAGTTTAATATAGGTGTTATGTCGCCACGTGCTACCTTAGTGGCAAGGTTATTATGTGTTATACGTTTGTTGGTAGTTGATGGTTTGAATATTGTTCCTTCGGTCATCGAGGGCGATGACGTTTTAAGTGGGGAAGGATGTAAGGGGTTAGGAAATTACCCTGTGACCTGTAGAGGGCGGAGTGCTGAGACAAGCCGGCACTCTTTGCTTGGCCCTCTCACAGATCTGTCTGTCATTAATTTCGAGTTCTCGACCACCTCACAATAATGTGCCATAATAATATTTCAAAGGAATGTACATGATATGTGTGTCCCCTAGCCTACATTGAGAATCATTTCTAAATGTTATTTTACATTATAGAGATTTCTTTTACACGTCATAAGGATTTAAAAAAATGTGAGTATATTATTACTGTGCTTGTCAGAAATTTCCCACTCCTACAAAATGTGGTGAGCTCTTTTTCCCCATCCCATTCTTATTTTTCAGCGTTGCTCCCCACCCCATATTTATGTGAATTGTGTCACCACCCCCGCCCCCCGCCCCCCTCCCCGTGCACGAAATTATCAGCCACTGGCAGGCAGGGTATATTACCAACATCGCTATCACCGCTGTAATTTATTTTCAATTGCGCCATCTTTCGGTGAAGATGTGCATGCATATATTTTTTAAACGCCTTTGTGTGCATGCTTGGAGCGATTTCCGGTTCCTGTACCCGAGCGCGTCATTTTTAAACCTAACCTAGCCATCCTAGCGCTGCATATTAATACTTGAATATATTAATATTTGCGCTGGTACGGTGTGGTGGAGATCACAAAATAAATCGGCCAGATTCAGGACTAACCAGTTTGTCGCAATGATTATGGACAAGTTACGACCTGGGTAGTCATTCGTTTACGGTGAGCTTCCCGATTTTCTCGCAATGTCATTTATTTTAAGTAAACATAGATTTGCACTTGTAATTTTTGTAGAAATCTCCCCGGGGATCTCAGTAAAATATAAATACTGTAAGCATGCGTGACCAAGAAAATACGTATACAGGGGTGTTTTGTGGAGATTGGACGCAGTCCGCGCGGTGTCGCATTTAGGGCTTTAGATGAAGGCAATTTTTAAGAAAAAGAGTCCTTTTTCAAAATGGTTCAAAATCCTGCTGTACGCGCCGGTATACGCGTTTAGGTTTTTTTTTATGTAGCCCTCAGAGCCAGGCCACGGGGGAAAGGGGGGGGGGGGGGGGGGGGGGCCGCCGCCTGCGCCTGCCGGTCTGCGTTTTATTTTGTCGTACTCAAGCGAAAACAAATAAGACGCTGCCGGTTTGTAGATCTTCAGTAGATCAAAATGGATGCCCACGATACCGACCCAGACCTACCAAGTCTCCCGCATAGTAGAATAGTAACCGCAAATTGTACATTGTGTATATATTTTAAACACTACACGTTCATTACATGAAATAGATTAAATTTGAAATGTTATTCTTTTTTTCAAAGAAAGGACATAATATGATGGCTGTGCATTAAACCCATTTGGGAGTGTACAGGTTGGTGTTATTGCTTCTCTATTGAATTAAATTTTGAATTTTACATCAGAAGCGCAATTTGATTAATTTTACATTGTCAACACCTTAAATGTTAATCCCTGTCGCATTTCAAAATGCTCAAGGGGTTATAATTTTACAATACTTGTTTGGGAGTACACTTTTGTAAAATACCCGTCTAAGGTGTGAATTTGGGGAAAAACAGTATTTCTACTTGACTGAGACCCCCGGGGAAATCTCATAACTTGATACATTGTCGCATCAGATTCTGTGTTTGTGCGTATCATGAATATTTATGACTAGCGTATGACGTATACGTTCCTATTGAGCTAATCAAATTCAGCGGTATGATGGCTAGGTTAGGTTAAAATAACGCTACCATCACGCGCTCGTCAAGCAGATAGTGATGCATTGTGGGATATCAGAAAATTGTGAGCAGCAATAGGCAGTATTATGTAAACTTGAAGAAGTGTCAGTAGAATACACTGCCTTTAAAACCGTTTTGATATAACGTACATGCATGCTCATTCTGACTGACTGAATGAGTTTGTTCTTACAGTTGAGTATCTGAGAGTCCAAATATGGATTAAAATATAATAGTTACCGTGACACGTAGCTGCACCTGACGTCGTGCATGTTGTTGTGACTGAAAACATTAAACACTCGGACAAGTCTGATTCGTCTGAAAGATTCAAACAATATCAAACACGTTGAACAATTTATTATGTGATCTACTATCTGTAAGACAATATAAAAGTGGATGGTGATGAAGGTATACAGAAGGCTTACGGTTGCACCATGTGAGAAAGAGAGAGGGGGGGGGGGGATTGGGGAGTCCTGAGAAGCCCTCCTCCTACTACCCATCCTCTCCAACCGGCGCTATAGTTCTCTTTAGAACTATAAGCTCAAGAAAGATTACCAACAGACCTTTTCAGTCCTTTTCCGGACTACACACAAACCCAAGAAAAAAAGATTACCGACAGTTCTTTTCAGGACTCCACAATCCTCCCCCTCTCTCACATGATGCAGTTGTAAGCCTGCTGTGAAATATAAAAGTACAATTGATGTCTTTTGTGATTGCCAATACAAAACGTCTGGAGATGATAAAAATTATAATGATTGTGCATTACCAAGACCTCCACCAGGAATACCTTAACCAAACAACTTACATGTCAAACCGTTAATGACTACTACGTATAATGCCACATGACTTTACCATCTAGTTTGCAACATCCAGATGACTATCGACTGGGAAATAAATAAAAGTCGCACTCGGATGACCCCCCCCCCCCGCCAGGTACATGTAATGCCCCTTTCACACCGAATCTGCCTAGAGTTGCGTAGTGTGGCGTCATGACAAAAAAATGCTGCTTCGGCGTCGTCCCTGCGTAGGTTATGTGTAGGCTGGCGTACGATAGCGTACTGTTACGTACCCTGTGCTAAGGCACCGCGTACCTACGGCGTATGTAATTGGCTACCCCACGCGTACAATTGCGTATAACAGGCGTAAGGTTGCGTACGTTCGCGTAGGCCTGGCGTACCGGTTTGCTTACGATTGCGTACGGCTGCTTACTGTGTGCGCAAGCTTTTACTGCTTCGGCGTCCGGTGTAGGGTAGCGTACCATTGCGTAGGCATGGCGCACAGTAGCGTAGTGTTGCGTAGGCTTGCGTACAAAATGCGTAATTTCTGCGTCTAGTGTCTACACCGAAGGTTCTATCTCGCGTACCCCTTTGCGTCCCTCAGCGTATAGTTACGTAGGCCGGCGTAGGGTAGCGTACGCTCGGCGTAGTCGGTACGCAACAGTACGCAACTCTACGCATGGCCAGGTGTAAAAGGGGCGTTAGAGGTGAAATATTGGAGTTGAAAATGTCAGAAGTTAAAATGCAAGAGATACAAGTCAGAGATTAAAAAGTCAGAGACAAAAATATGACGTTTTACTTTGGCTTATTTTTCTCTGACATTTTATTTTTAAAGTTAACCAAACTTGGTATAAATAAGGAATAGCTTGGGATTTTTTTTTTCGAGCTGTCATTATCGTAGGTAAATAACTGTTTGTTCAAGCCTGGTGCTTTAAGGGAGGAATGCCGAAAGAATTGTCATCAGACCTGGAACAGATCTTTAACAAAATTTAACTAAAGAATTAATAGAATAATGTATTTTTGAGTTTTAAAACGATCATACAAACCACCATAACAAATCAGTGCTCTGATGGGGAATGATTTCTGTCCATAAGGTGTTTCTGTTATGGCTCTGCTTGCTCCTGCGAATCCCAACTGTCTGCAGATGACAATGACGTCAATGATACCAAGATTTACTCCGCGTGTTGTCTCCCACGCACCGCCACCGAGCCTGAGCTCTACTGTGCCCCTGTCAGGTGTTGGACCACCGACAAGTCTTACATCTGGAAAGGAAAAATCCACAAACAATATTAAAACAATAGCTCCTCGTAAATAATGTATAGCCTTCAATTCGTCTTTATTTTCGCTCTCTACAATAATATTACTGGTCATTGTACATGATTTCTTAATGGGTTCATCAAGTTCCCCTTCTTTCCGATTCATTAAACGAATATTGCATGCTTTGGTGTACAATATACAATAAAGAAAGTATGAACCGAATGTTTCGAATTCCAAGAGTGAAGCTAAATTTCACCGAGGCCGTAGGTCGAGGTTGAAATATAATGGCACGAGTGACATTCTGAATTTGGAGGTGAGTATATCTTATTAAAAAAAAAATTCATTGAATAAGATTCATGCAAAAATAAGTGTATTTAAGTGAGGGTGTTTGCATCATTTGGATTCAGACCCTCTCAATTACGTTCAGATTGCCTACGTGTGAGATGCGCGCAGGTAAGACAATGCAAACAATGGAAAATCGCAAGGAAGAGAGGTGCGTCCCGAGGTGCGTATTATAATTTACCTTTGAACGTGTTAAAAGATGCACACACAATAAAAAAAAAATATATATATAGCACACAATAATCTTGATTATCGAAATTCTAATATAATATCGAAATTCTAATTTACTTCTCTTCTTTTTGACTACTTAATCTCTCACTTTGGCACTAAAGTAAACTAGGTCTAAATTGAATTACGGATATATTCATGATGGTGATCATTTTCGTTTCAAATTAAGATCGAATTCAAATGATGCAAGAAGTGCTCGGGCTTCTAAAGGGCATTTTTTTTAAATATTAATAACCATATTGCTCCGTTTAGTCTCATTTCACAACTCCCCCTATCGTCAGAGTCAGCAGCCTAACATGTTAGCCTATGGACGTTTTTTTTTTAAAATCGTTAAAAATTCATTTTTTGTTTAAACGAAAAGCACATCCATCCCGACGTACGTTATCACTATCTCTTTCATTGGAGCCCTCATGTCTCATTGACTTTTGAAAGTTCACCCACAGTAATTTTTCAAAATAGGTTGCAAGCTCGCTATTGCCTATAATGCACATGTGAAACAAGTCGTACTTTGGACTCAGTCTATATACCAAGATATTGTAAGATTATAGGTCAAGCACGCGAAGGATAAGAAGCATGAAAAAGAGCTTCTCTCGGACTATCCAGAGCAATTTGCACGAAGTCTGTAGCTTCTTTAAAGGCACACTGCCATACTTGTAGCTACTTGCTCCCTCTATATAGAAAACTTCCCCAATCGGTGCCTGTTGGTCCCCCATGATCCTCTTTTTCTTATGTTAAATGAGAGCTGAGTTAATGAGATAGCCACCTGTCACAGTGACCTCGATGGCTCTCTGTGTGGTCTAATCCCTTCTGGTCCAGTAGTGGTGACGGTCTTTAATATTGGAGATAGGTAGGGCGAAAGAAAGGCATCAACAGTGACCTTGATGGGATGGTACTATGCCTACGAAGTTTGAAAGAAATTGGGATAGGGGAATTAAGAACCTAGAAAGGGCTCGCAAGCACTGCGTGCACAAACCAATGGGATTTGGTGCATGTTTGACATTGCAATCAAGTTCGTTCTGGGGGCCAAAAGCGTGAACCCGATATGCCCCATAGACAATGCGTGTAATGAATGGGCGGAAAACGTGCAGGATCTGTATTATGACCGGAGTTAAATTGTTTTTTCTCTCTCTCTTTACGTCTCTTTATGGGCCGTATTTGGTATCATTAGAAAGAGAATTTCATGGTTGTTATTGTAAACTACTCTCTTTTTTTCTATGATAATCCTATCGAAACACGTGATGTAAAATAGATGTATAGGACAAAATGGCGTCTTAAATTGCCCCCTTGACCAATTTCAAAAATCCGGCCAAGAGGTGCCCTGCGTATTGGAACTCGGCATGTCACTGCAAATTTTCAAGGAAAAAAAAGGACGTTTAAGGGGCGAAAAGCAGTCTGAAAAAATGACGTCATAGCCGAAACGTGTTAGGTTCGGGCGGAAACTCGGCGGAATTCGTGTAGTGATCTTTGTTCAAATGCGATTTACTCACAATTTTTTGTGTGAACATATATAATACTTGGTATCATCCGAAAGGGCACTTCATTGCGGTCAGTTTGACACCATTGTTAACTGCGCGCAATGTATTGCGCGCATTGAACGCGCTATTACGTAATGCATAGTAAATTCATCATTTTTGGCGATAACTTTGCGCTGACATATTCGAATTTTACCAAACTTGGCAAACAGTTGTCACGTATATGGATACATATGTCTGCAAAGTTTCATTGATGTAGGTATAACGATCGCCATTTTAGAGCAAGTTGAAGTTATTTCTCAATTTTCTTGAAAATGGCTTATTTGGAGGGCAATTTTCTCAAATTTGGTCAGTGATAGGGTATATAATTTTGTATATGGCTGGAAAGGGCATATCTTCAAGTATCTAAATCCAAAAAAGGGTACGGGTTTGCCAAGCCATTATGGAGATACGGCCACAGACAGAAAGCCAATTCCCAGAACTTTAGAGGGCGCTATTTATGTTGTGCAAAGCCATTGGAGCGTGAAATTTGGCATGGCTATGTGCAATTATGAGATAAAGATACTGTGAGATTTAAATACAAAACGGAATTTATATGAGAAAGTTATGGCAGTTTTAGATTATTTAGGGGTCCATTTTTCAAGAACTTGAGAGATTTTTGACGGAGTCGGTTTTAGATTTGAATTTCGAGTACGAAGATGGCATTTTGAAGGTCAAGTCATGTGTCGCAGATGAAAGAACATCTCTCAGACTATCTAGAGGAATTTGTTAGAAGTTTGTAGGATCTAGGATAGTGGAGATAGGAAGGAAGATATAAAGGACTTAAAATGGACCAGAAACGGACAAAATGGCGCGTGGACGGTCATGCATGAGTGATTTCGAAAATCGAAAAAGTAGGTGACCTTGATGAGATGCTAGAGATGATGCCTACGAAATTTGAAAGGAAAAGGACTTGAGGAAAGGACCTAGATAGGAATAACAAGCACTACGTGCAAAGCGAATGGGATTCCGGACGACAAGAAGAAGAGGAAGAACCAAGACTAGAAATGCAATCGTGTCACAACGATGTGCGTGCAATGACGCCGTGTTTCTACGTGTCGAACGAAAGAGCTTCTCTCGGACTATCCAGAGCAATGTGTACGAAGTCTTTAGCTTCTGTAATATTGGAGACAGGTAGGGCGAAAGAAAGGCCTCAATAGTGACCTTGATTGGATGGTAGTGACTATGCCTACGATGTTTGAAAGAAATTGGGATAGGGGAAAGAACCTAGAAAGGGCTCGCAAGCACTGCGTGCAAAAACAAATGGGATTAGTTGCATGTTCGTCAAATCAATCAAGCTCGTTCTAGGGGTCAAAAGCGTGAACCCGATTTGCCCCATAGACAATGCGTGTAATGCATGGGCGGAAAACGTACAGGATCTGTATTATGACCGGAGTTAAATTGTTTTTTCTCTCTCTCTTTATGTCTCTTTATGGGCCGTATATGGTATCATTGGAAAGAGAATTTCATGGTTGTTATTGTAAACTACTCTCTTTTTTTCTATGATAATCCTATCGAAACATGTGATGTAAAATAGATTTAAAGGACAAAATGGCGTCTTAAATGGCCCCCTTGACTACTTTCAAAAATCCGGCCACGAGGTGCCCTGCGTATTGCATCTCGGAATGTCATTGCAAATTTTCAACGAAAAAAAAGGATGTTTAGGGGGCGAAAATTAGTCTGAAAAAATGACGTCATCGCCGATAAGTGTTATAATCGGGCGGAATTCGTATAGTGACCCTTGTTCAAATGCGATTTACTCACAATTTTCTGTGTAAACATATACCATACTTGGTATCATTCGAAAGGGCACTTCATTGCGGTCAGTTTGACACCATTGTCATCTGAACGCAATGTACTGCACGCATTAAAGGCGCTATTACGTAATGCATAGCAAATTCATTATTTTTGGCGATAACTTTGCGCTGACGTTATTAAAATTTACCAAACTTGGCTGACAGTTGTCACGTATATGGATACATCTATCTGCCAAGTTTCAACGACGTAAGTATAAAGATCGCCATTTTAGAGCAAGTTGAAGTTATTTCGGAATTTTCTTGAAAATGGCGAATTTGGAGAGCAATTTTCGCAAATTTGGTCAGTGATAAGGTATATAATTTTGTATATGGCTGGAAAGGGCATATCCTCAAGTATCTAAATCCAAAAAAGGGTACGGGTCTGCCAAGCCATAATGGAGATACGGCCACTGAGAGAAAGCCAATTTCCAGAACTTTAGAGGGCGCTATTTATGTTTTGCAAAGCCATTGGAGCGTGAAATTGGGCATGGCTATCAGCAATTATGAGACAAACATACTGTGAGATTTAAATACAAAACGGACATTATATGAGAAAGTTATGGCAGTTTTAGATTATTTAGGGGTCCATTTCTCAAGAATTTTAAAGATTTTTGACGGAGTTGGTTTCAGATTTGAATTTTGAGTACGAAGATGGCATTTTGAAGGTCAGGTTATACGTCGCAGATGAAAGAACATCTCTCAGACTATCTAGAGGAATTTGTTAGAAATTTGTAGGATCTAGGATAGTGGAGATAGGAAGGAAGGAAGAAAGGCCTTAAGATGGACCAGAAACGGACAAAATGGCGCCTGGACGGTTATGCATGAGTGATTTCGAAAATCGAAGAATGTAGTGACCTTGATGACATGTTAGAGATTATGCCTGTAAAATTTGAAAGGAAAAGGACACGAGGAAAGCACCTAACTAGGAAACACAAGCACTACGTGCAAAATGAATGTGATTTCCGGACGATAACAAGGATAAGTATACTAGAAATGCAATCGTGTCACAACGATGTGCGTGCAATGACGCCGTGTTTCTACGTGTCGAACGAAAGAGCTTCTCTCGGACTATCCAGAGCAATTTGTACGAAGTCTTTAGCTTCTGTAATATTGGAGACAGGTAGGGCGAAAGAAAGGCCTCAATAGTGACCTTGATGGGATGGTAGTGACTATGCCTACGATGTTTGAAAGAAATTGGGATAGGGGAAAGAACCTAGAAAGGGCTCCCAAGCACTGCGTGCACAAACAAATGGGATTAGTTGCATTTTCGTCATCGCAATCAAGATCGTTCTAGGGGTCAAAAGCGTGAACCCGATTTGCCCCATAGACAATGCGTGTAATGCATGGGCGGAAAACGTACAGGATCTGTATTATGACCGGAGTTAAATTGTTTTTTCTCTCTCTCTTTATGTCTCTTTATGGGCCGTATATGGTATCATTGGAAAGAGAATTTCATGGTCGTTATTGTAAACTACTCTCTTTTTTCCTATGATAATCCTATCGAAACATGTGATGTAAAATAGATTTAAAGGACAAAATGGCGTCTTAAATGGCCCCCTTGACCAATTTTAAAAATCCGGCCATGAGGTGCCCTGCGTATTGAAACTCGGCATGTCACTGCAAATTTTCAAGGACAAAAAAGGACGTTTTAGGGGCGAAAAGTAGTCTGAAAATTTACGTCATAGCCGATACGTGTTAGATTTGGGCGGAAACTCGGCGGAATTCGTGTAGTGACCTTTGTTCAAATGCGATTTACTCACAATTTTCTGTGTGAACATATACTATACTTGGTTATCATTCGAAAGGGCACTTCATTGCGGTCAGTTTGACACCATTGTTATCTGCGCGCAATGTATGGCACGCATTAAACGCACTATTACGTAATGCATAGTAAATTCATCATTTTTGGCGATAACTTTGCGCTGACATATTCGAATTTTACCAAACTTGGCAGACAGTTGTCAAATATATGGATACATGTGTCTGCCAAGTTTCATTGACATACGTATAAGGATCGTCATTTTAGAGCAAGTTGAAGTTATTTCTCAATTTTCTTGAAAACTGCATATTTGGAGGGCATTTTTCTCAAAGTCGGTCATTGTTAGGGAATATAATTTTGTATATGGCTGGAAAGGGCATATGTTCAAGTATCTAAATCCAAAAAAGGGTACGGGTCTGCCAAGCCATATTGGAGATACGGCCATGGAAAGAAAGCCAATTCCCAGAACTTTAGAGGGCGCTATTTATGTTTTGCAAAGCCATTGGAGCGTGAAATTTGGCAGGGCTGTGTGCATTTATGAGATTAAGATACTGTGAGATTTAAATACAAAACGAAATTTATATGAGAAAGTTATGGCAGTTTTAGAGTATTTAGGGGTCAATTTCTCAAGAATTTGAGAGATTTTTGACGGAGTCGGTTTCAGATTTGAATTTTGAGTACGAAGATGGCATTTTGAAGGTCAGGTTATATGTCGCAGACGAAAGAACACCTCTTAGACTATCTAGAGGAATTTGTTAGAAGTTTGTAGGATCTAGGATAGTGGAGATAGGAAGGAAGATAGAAAGGCCTTAAAATGGACCAGAAACGGACAAAATGGCGCCTGGACGGTCATGCATGACTGATTTCGAAAATCGAAAAAGTAGGTGACCTTGATGAGATGCTAGAGATGATGCCTACGAAATTTGAAAGGAAAAGGACTTGAGGAAAGTACCTTACTAGGAATCACAAGCACTACGTGCAAAACGAATGTGATTTTTGGACGATAAGGAAAACAAGAATATTAATGGGGCAGAATGTGAACGAAAACAAGGCAATGACGAAGGTTCGTCATTGCAATTAATAACGTGAACGAAAACAAGGCAATGACGAAGGGTCGTCATTGCAATTATCAATTATCACTTCTGCTATGTTCATTATGTCCATTTCATCCAACCCCCCACCGTAATTTTTCCATTTAGTAAAAGCAAACATTTTGCCGAGTTTAGCCAAAACAAGAATATTCATGAACGGTCAGACAATACAGCGGGCGATGATCCGTCCAGGAGGTAGCCTTTTGACAAGGCCTCGTGACTCTGGCTAAGCGGCTGAGATGAGTCTAGATACCCCGGGTGAACGCGCGACCGAGTGACGAATGTTCGCTGATTGGACGCTCCGTTTTCTAAAGCGAATTCCAGTCGAAAATAAAGGTTAACATAAGAAATCCAAAACCAGATTGATAAAGGCTACTTGTCTGGGCAATTCGCACTGGCGTTCACTGAGGTTTTCGCGATTAGTCTCTTTTTAGTCGCTCGGCGTCTATCAGACATGTGGCCTTGTTTAAAGGCTATCCAGGAGGTAGAGGTCAGTGGTTTGTGCTGGCAATGTTCACGCGAGCGAAAATGAGACAATCAGAGCAATATGAATTATGAGAGATAGGCTTTGCTTCAAACTCTCGTTGTTTCTGATTAAGTTATTCTGTCACTAATACGAACAGGGAAATTAAATTATCTCTATTTTTTCAAAAACTTCAAAATCTAAATTAATAATTATTCAACATTATGTCTATCTGTACAACTGTTATGTTACGCCCTGCTGTGGTAAATTCATTGTCCGGGGAAAATTGGTATATCTTTGTGTGTGTATTTTGCATTATGCCTAGGTCACATTTGCCGTGGCGGCCGTGGGGTCTAAAATATCTACGACCAATAGCAATTATAGGACCGCCGCAGCATTCCCACGGTCATATACGGTAGCAGTTAGTCAGTTACATAATGTTAGGGTAGCCGCATGGTGTATTTTGAATTTGTGAAGATAGAAAACCTGCGGCTGCTGTACAGCCTTTGAAGTGATGACGAACGGTCGCCTTCGGGCGTCCCTGCGGCGGTCGTAGGCTTTTGAAAAATACCAAGGCATACGCAAGGTAGCCACAAGGCCACTGTATGCCCGTCGTATGGTCTCAGTGGAACCGCTCTACGGCATGACTACGGTGTGTCTAATTGTCTCATTGCTACGGCGAACCTATGAATGAAAAAAGTTATAACTCCGCGCTATAATCTCGCGGCGACCCGAGAAGATAGGGATACGGCCTAGAGTGACCCTGAGGCCACCGCAGATATCTCTCGATTTTGGGGGCCTATGACCACCGTATCCTAGCCGTAGAGCATAATTTTGTGACCTAGACATTACTGTCTATGTTGATTATGGAAAAAAATATTTCATTCATTGAAATCTTACTGTTTAAAGGTACTATGTCCCTTTTGGAGCCAACCTCAAATCCTGTAGAACTTTGCAAGAATTATGAATATGTCATGTATGTCGTATCTGTGAAATTTGAACGTTAGCAGTGTCCTAATATTCAAATTATGCAAGGAAACCCTTTTACTTGCGAGGCTTCACTCTCAGACTTTATCGAGTGACTGACTGGCTTTTTTCCTTCTTTGGTAATAACATGAATAAAATGAGCTGTGAAGGGTACATGAGCATTTGTCTACATCAATAACCCACTTCTTGTAATGGCCAAAATTAAGCTGATTGACTCTTTGCGCAGCATAAAAAGTACGACCATTCGGTACAACGGTCTGAAAATCAAACTATTACTTACTGGCTCTATAGCTCCTAAGTCAATTCGACAACTAATAGTCGTTATTTTCCCACTTAAAGACATTTTCAAGCCCCCCCCCTTTTTTTAGGGAAGTTCAAAAATTAGTATTATCTTTCCAATGCCTTTGGAATTTAACCTTTTCATTTTTTGGCCTGCAAATGGGACATAGTACCTTTAAATTGCTAATTCAAATCATATCACCTGTTATCACACTCCTGACGAGTGAATTACCGAGAAAGACAAAAATAATCTCGATAAAAATAATATTTCTTCCTTTTGAGACCATTTTAAAATCCAGCTCTGTATCACTCCGTGTAACCCGGTTATTCAATGGCTCTAATTTATCTGGAAAACAAACAATGGAATATGATTGCTTTATCATCTTAAATTATCTGTGCGAAACCCCATGGTCTACATGAATTATATGTACTGCTTGCAGCAAACTTCAGGGTTGGATCTGGGATTCCTTTTCATGAATAACAATGTAGTGCGCCCTAACATGGGACTGTAATATTTAATAGACACGAACAATGTTTCCAATAAAAATCATGGAAATAACTTCACTTCCCCTATATAATGGTTCTTAAGATATCGCGAAGATAAATCCTGTAATTTCATACATTGACCTCCGACCTTCGACCATTGACCTGCTTACCTAACATGCAGTAATCAGATTGTCTTCCAATAACGGTTCATATTAGTCTTTAGGTTCGAACCCCACATCTCCATGGTTCTTGAAATATCGCAATCACAAGGCTTAAAATTGACCTCTGTGACATTTGACCTTTTTATCCGAAATCTAATCAGATCATCTTCCTTTGGTGCAATGATACCTATATTATCACCAAGTTTGAGCCTCATAATGTCTAGTATCAGTTCTTGAGATATCACGATAAAATCTAGAACTTCCAAAATTTACCTCTGTGACCTAATTAGTCCTTTGACCTTTTAACCCAAAATCTGATCAGATCGTCTTCCAACGGTAATACAATTTATCACCAAGTTTGAGCCTCGTATCTCCAGTGGTTCTTGATATTTTGGGATAACAAGGTCATTGTACCTGGAATTGCATAAGCTGACCTCTGTGACCTTGAACGAGAAAGCGGGACGAAAGTACAGATGGACAATCCGAAAACATAATACTTCCGAAACCATCTTCGGTGGACGGAGGCATGAAGAAAAAAAATTGTCGGATTGCGCATGTGGATGCTGGTAAGGCGGGATTGAACCCTCACGCACTCAATGGCGTGAGTGAGGAACCCTACGATACCCTAAGAGTTAAATCAACAGTGGTTTATACGAAGTATCCACATTGCTTAGCCGACAACCGTTGACGTTCATACGGTGAATATACCTTCGACGCAGAACTATATTACTAGTAGTCTACGGTTTCATACTCTGTTTACAGGGCACAATTAATTAATTGATAAAATCTCTGATATTATGAGCAAAAAAGGGGGGTAGACGTAATAATTCCAGCTGCATTTTGGTTCAAAAACTTGCAAGGGCTTTTGGAAGACCAGGGGCGAATAACAGTGGAGGATCTAGCCGGCGGCAAGAGGGGGGGGGGGGGGGGGGCAATCTGTGAGAAAATATTTAGTTGCGACTCAGCCAGCCGATAAATAAGCGCGCGGGGGGGGGGGGGTAAGCTAGAACACTAATTTTTTGTAATGCCTTATTCGCCATCGCCCCCCCCCCCGTGGATCCGCACCTGGCGAAAAAAAGTGTGGGGTGAAAGAAAAAATGGGCACCTACAGGTACAAAGGGTAACCTCAAAGCAATGCCATTCAAGTTTATCTTAAATTTTAAGTCATAATGGCAAGAAATACAAAGTTGATCCAAGACAGAAAACGTCGGATTTAGTAATTTAGAGACATTAGCATACAGTCATACAATTTAATTAATACTTCATTCAGTACAATCTTCAACATGATATTGTTTCTTTCTTTACGTGGTTCAAGATAGGGCCTGCTGCTTCAGTATTATACTTTGCAGTTGTGTATGACGGTCTGAAAATTCATAAATATTTATTTATTTATTTATTTATTGTGGTATAATAAAAACATTGTACATGGCAGCCTAGCGGCTAAATTGAGTTTACATTAAAAATAAAACAAGAATACTGCACAAAAGACAATAATATTAAAATGTAACTAAAAATAGTACATTGTGAACGAACGGAGCGGGCGAGCAAAAATTCTAACAAATGTGATGTCGCATTGCGGCCGGTCAAATCTTGGTGGGTTTTTAAGCAAATTGTCACATAAAAGAAAGTATGAATAAAACCTTTAAGGTTACATAATGAGATATATGCGAGCGAACTTTGAGTAAATTCAAGAAAAACTTTATTGTGTCGTGGGAGGTGTGTCTCTTTTGATATCATGTGTTGGATAATTAAAAAGTCAATCTCTTTATAGCGACTCGGTAACATTGTTGAAGGTTGATGCAAAAAGTTGCGTAATTTTTGTATGAAATGTTACCGGGGTATTATAGTCTACACTGCAAGAAGCGAGTTGTAGAGTGCCATATGCCCCTAAAATGACTAATATGGTACTGTGTAATATCAACGCGGACAAGGTTTCTTTATAAGAAATTACTGAACAACATATTTTTCAAAATATACGTAGAAAGAAGATTCCTTCTTCTACATTCAAACAACTCATAATCACAATTTATACTCACGTTATTTATTCCTTGCAATGCAAAATGGCTTTTCGATGTGATTCGTCATTCAATATCAATGCGTTTGGTTTTCGGTGTTTTGCAAAACAATTGTTTAATTTTGACAGAGTACGATGCACATGAATGACTGCGTTTAAGGTTTTAACTTTTGTACACAAGTTAAAGTGACTGTTGTTCATTCGTATTCAGATGACTGGAGGAATTAACATCATACCCCAATTTCATTAACTGTATAAGTTAAATATGGAGGATGAAACTAAGACAAATCAAAGACCATAATGAGCTCAGTCAGTTATGAAGAAGGGTCTACTAATCTGTGCTATCAGTACCAATATTTCCCTTCTACTATGACTTTATAACTCACAGTCCCCGTGCAGTTCTCAATGCTGCTTTTTTGCATTTCGCTTTAATATAGATAAGTTTATAATTTTGTGTAATTTACATTACGTTTTAAGGAATAATGTATTGATTACGCGTAATAATTTGTAAAACAAGCTCTAAATTCAGGTCTGAACTATAACTAAAACATGCTCATATTGTTACTAAATGTAAAATTGTTCTTATTTTATATGGAAATAGGAGATTCGGCCTCGTTATTATATAGGTTTTCACCTTTAAACGCAGAAACGATTGACCGGAGTATTGACAAAAGAGAAAGAAACTGTTTGATTTTCTGTGGTTATTACCACGCAATAATGCCTTTACATTATTATTTGCCATATTGGATTACTACGAGGCAGTAGGTCCATGGTAGTACACACGATGCCCTAGATTCTAAGCCATGGTTTTCCTCTTGTAAAAGGGTTGGCAAGATCATAATGAGGGCCGTGATATTCCTGTATATACGTTCCCTATATACTCAAAATGAATAATATTTTCTTCTTCCTTTTCCAAAAGAAAGTAAAGGAAAAAACATGAAAATGTAAAGAAAGTAGCCGGAAAATATAATTTTCTCATGTGAAAAACAACCATTTTTTTTTTTTGTGTAGGTTGTAACAGGGTATGTGAGTTTAAACTCACATATCCCTGGTTGTAACGATCACTCACGTATCGCGTTATTACGTTTAAAGTACTTTCGTATAGATACAACTAGATACAAACTATCTAATCTACGCTTTTATGTTCTAGTGTACTTTAACCTTTCAGGAATACCGGTAATGAATGTATAACTTTTGTACTTATGACGAATTCGTGAAACGATGCTCATTGTCCTCTGTACTATCCATATTCTGCAGCAGTGTACTTTGGTCGACAGTACAGTTGAATACACTGCTGCAGTGAAGTCCCATTCGGTATTGTAAAACATTATGTATGGTGTGTGATTTACCTTTCCTGTACTCGGCCTTCATGATATATATTCTATATTCTTTATTATTGAGATCTGGCGATTTTCCTGACGAGCCCCACTCAATGGA
This sequence comes from Strongylocentrotus droebachiensis, assembly GCA_035222895.1. Lineage (NCBI taxonomy): Eukaryota > Metazoa > Echinodermata > Echinoidea > Camarodonta > Strongylocentrotidae > Strongylocentrotus > Strongylocentrotus droebachiensis. Next base: position 142,038 of record JAVYIG010002233.1, read on the forward strand.
CATGCTGATTGTATAGGGAAGTACGTAAACAATATTTGTTCCCAAGAAAGGGGCGTGTTTTCAGATTGTTTATGTTGCCTTCATGCACTCGGTCGGTTCCATCGTTGGATGATGTATGAGAGGTAGAGGGTATATTGTGGAGGTGTGGAGGTGAGATATACAGATGAGATTAATTGTAGACTGATTATTATATATACATATATATACCTATAATTATGATGTATACGTGGATTAGAAGCCCTGCAATGTGGCAAGATATTCCAACAGCGTAGACAATATAAGAAAGATGGCCTTGCATTTGTATTTGATTTGGATGTACGTGTAATAAAGTCAACAACATCTTGTCTATTTATAAATGTCATACGATATATATTTATGTGTCTGTTTGGGTGGGGATGTATTTAATTATGTGTATTTGATAATATTTAAAACTACGAGTTACTCATACTGTATATGTGCGTATGTGCGTAAGAGTGGGGAAGTATATATAAGTGTGTGCATGTAGAAGGGTGAAGGGTGTATGTGTGTGTATATGTCTGTGTGTGCATGTAGAAGGGTGAAGGGTGTATGTGTGTGTATATGTCTGTGTGTGCATGTAGAAGGGTGAAGGGTGTATGTGTGTGTATATGTCTGTGTGTGCATGTAGAAGGGTGAAGGGTGTATGTGTGTGTATATGTAAGTGTGTGCATGTAGAAGGGTGAAGGGTGTATGTGTGTGTATATGTAAGTGTGTGCATGTAGAAGGGTGAAGGGTGTATGTGTGTGTATATGTAAGTGTGTGCATGTAGAAGGGTGAAGGGTGTATGTGTGTGTATATGTAAGTGTGTGCATGTAGAAGGGTGAAGCAGGGACGTGATAGAGAAGGACTTGAATCAAGCCGTTCTCCTTTGACCCCATGCTCCAAGCCGCCGGAAAGTTATGCGCTAATCTGCAGCTGTTGACCAGGTGGTGAGATAAAAGAGCGCATGAAATTTTAGGATTTAGAATTCCTACATCAGAAAATGGTATCACAGGAACTGTTCGCTGTCCCTTCCAATGATTTCTCATCCATTGTTGAATGTGTAAAGAGTAGAACAAGCGAACACAAACTTGTGTAATTTCATTCTTTTTTAAACTTGAAAAATACAAAAAACACGCGAAAACACGCATTAGCAAACTTAATGTTATTGAAGATTGTAAATCATGGATCAAATAACGGGACATTAAAGCATGCACAAATTAGCGCATCATCCTAAAATATTGAGTTTTTGACAGGATGTAATTTTTCTTTTACCAACTCTGGCACACAATTTAAAGGTAGGACGGAGTTCTAAATTTGAAAATTTGTTTGATGCACTATTCCCAATAAAATTCCCATATAAAGTTTTTAATTGCAATGACGAACCTTCGTCATTGCCTTGTTTTCGTTCACATTCTGCCCCATTAATATTCTCCTCCTCCTTTTCCTTGTTTTCCTTATCGTCCGGAAATCACATTCGTTTTGCACATAGTGTTTGTTATTCCTAGTTAGGTGCCTTCATCATGTCCATTTCCTTTCAAATTCCGTAGGCATCATCTCTAGCATCTCATCCAGGTCACCTACTTTTTCGTTTTTTGAAATCACTCATGCGTAAACGTCCAGGCGCCATTTTGTCCTTTTCTGGTCCATTTTAAGGCCTTTCTATCTTCCTTCCTATCTCCACTATCCTAGATCCTACAAACTTCTAACAAATTTCTCTAGATAGTCTAAGAGATGTTCTTTAATCTGCTACTTATAAGCTGCCCTTCAAAATGCCATCTTCATACTCAAAATTCAAATCTGAAACCGACTCCGTCAACAATCTCTCAAATTCTTGAAAAATTGACCCCTAAATAATCTAAAACTGCCATAACTTTCTCATATAAATTCCGTTTTGTAATTAAATCTCACAGTATCTTAATCTCATAAATGCACATAGCCCTGCCAAATTTCACGCTCCAATGGTTTTGCAAAACATAAATAGCGCCCTCTAAAGTTCTGAAAATTGGCTTTCTCTCTGTGGCCGTATCTCCATTATGGCTTGGCAGACCCGTACCCTTTTTTGGATTTAGATACTTGAGGATATGCCCTTTCTAGCCATATACAAAATTATATACCCTATCACTGACCAAATTTGCGAAAATTGCCCTCCAAATTCGCCATTTTCAAGAAAATTCCGAAATAACTTCAACTTGCTCTAAAATGGCGATCTTTATACCTACGTCGTTGAAACTTAGCAGACACATGTATCCATATACGTGACAACTGTCTGCTAAATTTGGTAAATTTTAATAACGTCAGCGCAAAGTTATCGCCAAAAATGATGAATTTGCTATGCATTACGTAATAGCGCCTTTAATGCGTGTAGTACATTGCGTGCAGATGACAATGGTGTCAAACTGACCGCAATGAAGTGCCCTTTCGAATGATACCAAGTATGGTATATGTTTACACAGAAAATTGTGAGTAAATCGCATTTGAACAAGGGTCACTATACGAATTCCGCCCGATTATAACACTTATCGGCGATATGACGTCATTTTTTCAGACTACTTTTCGCCCCCTAAACATCCTTTTTTTTTCGTTGAAAATTTGCAATGACATTCCGAGATGCAATACGCAGGGCACCTCGTGGCCGGATTTTTAAAAGTAGTCAAGGGGGCCATTTAAGACGCCATTTTGTCCTTTAAATCTATTTTACATCACATGTTTCGATAGGATTATCATAGAAAAAAAGAGAGTAGTTTACAATAACAACCATGAAATTCTCTTTCCAATGAAACCATATACGGCCCATAAAGAGACATAAAGAGAGAGAGAAAAAACAATTTAACTCGGGTCATAATACAGATCCTGTACGTTTTCCGCCCATGCATTACACGCATTGTCTATGGGGCAAATCGAGTTCACGCTTTTGACCCCTAGAACGATCTTGATTGATTTGACGAACATGCAACTAATCCCATTTGTTTTTGCACGCAGTGCTTGCGAGCCCTTTCTAGGTTCTTTCCCCTATCCCAATTTCTTTCAAACTTCGTAGGCATAGTCACTACCATCCCATGAAGGTCACTATTCAGGCCTTTCTTTCGCCCTACCTGTCACCAATATTACAGAAGCTAAAGACTTCGTACAAATTGCTCTGGATAGTCCGAGAGAAGCTCTTTCGTTCGACGCGTAGAAACACGGCGTCATTGCACGCACATCGTTGTGACACGATTGCATTTCTAGTTTACACTGTAATTTTGCCGGTAATTTAATATTTTGCAATAAATGTAAAACTGGTGCCTGGCTTACGAAATTCCCCGCAGTGGAAGCGCGGTTCGGAGCATGGAACTTCAAAGCCAAGTGGAATGTTACACATCCCATTGTTACGCTTTAGAACTCAAGAATGCGTTTGAATAAATTATAAGAGTTTCGCCTCCTGTTCTTTCACCTCCCTGGGTGAAGGGTGTTTGTGTGTGTATATGTCTGTGTGTGTCCTGATGAAATGAAATGTGAATGACATACGGGAGATATTAAAGCACAATGATGTTTTCTGTCAATTAGCTTAATTTGTTACTATAAATCAGTCTGAGATCTCTATGAATGTCTAAATTGCGGAGTTATGTGATTGCATTCTAAATTGGCAGGCTCGTTTCCTGAGAAGAATGTGATCATTTTATGACGATGTCCGAATCTGATGAGGAACTTGTCACCGTGGTGATCGACAACGGCTCGGGGTCGATCAAAGCAGGGTTCGCAGGCGACGATGCACCACGATGTGTGTTTCCGTCAATGATTGGACGCCCAAAGTATCAGGTAAACCACTTGTCTCTTTCAAGGGGCGAGGGAATAGACTGCCCCCCACGCAAATTTCAGATCAAGAAAAAACAAATTATATTTGACTTTTTGAATTGAATGAGGAAATTATTGCAAGGTAAATAGCCTTCATATTGCAGTTAAAACCTTTTAACTTATATACATTTTTTCAAATATTTTCATCGGTTGTCCGACCACAGTCCCCCCCCCCCCTCTTCAAAAAGAAAATTGTGAGACTTTTCCTACGAATTCACCCAAGAGATTTAGTGGTCTTAAACTCATTGTGGTTTAAATTTGCCTACAGGGGCTCAGACAAATATTGCATGCAGGAAACAAAATTGGAATAAAAAAAGTGAAAGTTTCTAGACATATTTGATTTTTTGAAGCTCATGAAAGAAAATCTGCAAATCAATGATTGGCCGACCAAAATATAAGGTAAATGAGAACAAATTTGGTAAGTGGAACGGGTGCTCGACCCTTCAAGAAAATAACTACATGAATGAAGGAATTATAATAAAACAGGTGTGAATTATCCAACAAACCCTCCACAAAGAAATGATTCTCGACCCCTCATGAAAATGAGTCAATATTAGTAGTTTTTGTTAAAGGTTAACACACTCCTCTTGGCAATGCCCCTGCCCTCATTTTTTTTTTTGTCTTGTTCATTTTTCCAAATCTTTAAAACAAATTTCGCCAATAATTCCTGACTGGGCGTTATCTTTCGCAATGACATCGAATGTCGCCAATAAAAGGTCCTCGCTATCATTTTCGAAAAATAAAATCGAGGAAGTATTCCCTTTGTCTCCCCATGACGTCACTTATTCATAAATATCTTATTCATGTTGCACATGAGGCGTACGTTATTTCGATTGCGTCATTAACTACGCTAATCAAGCCTTCGATTCAATAAGCGCATACATCAGTAAGTCAAAGCACTTCTTGCACATTTGTAATTTACCTGTTTTTGTCTCTCATGGCGCATCAAGGCTGTGTCATTCATTGCCGCAGTCCTACGTCAGCCAAACGACGCTTCGTGTACGACGGGGTTTTACAAAATGACTAACCCGATCACAAAGACTTAAAAATCAATCTGAAGTAAATTCAAATATTCTTGTTCGTCACCTAATGAAATGTCCGAACACGGCAATTATAAGCAAGGCCTACGTTATCGGAACATGATTTATGTAGGAAATGTTACTGGGTAATGACATTAGCATTAATTTGTTTTCTTGAAAGTCTGTGCGATCGTGTTATTGTGTTTTTCTGATTCTCTCTCTCTCTCTCTCTCTCTAGAAAGTGATCCCTCATACGCGTGATCATTTTGTCGGCGACGAGGCCCAAAGCATGCGGGGTTTTCTCAGCCTCAAATACCCCATCGAACACGGAATCGTCACTAACTGGGAGGATATGGAGAATATCTGGCATCACACCTTCTACAACGAGCTCCGTGTCGACCCCGAAGAAGTGCCATTTTTTTCACCGACGTCCCGAAGAGCACGAAAGCTAGTCGAGAAAAGACTACCCAGGTAAGTTGAGAGTGGATTATCTCACTCTGAAATTAACCCATGGCAGTAGTGATGTATGTTAAAGTTATCTTTAGATTCAGGTTGCTTGGAATTACAATAAGAGCAGAGAAAGAAAAATTCTCACAAAAAATGGAACCTATTTCAAGTGCAGTTCGCTGTACCGTTCTCGAATAAGAGCGATTTATTTGTAACTAATCATTAAAGGCTATTAATTGGCAACGTGGTTAAAAATGCAAAATCACTAGTTTCATACACAAATTAGTAATTTTTCGGTTAAATATTATGTTTCACATTGGTTCATTTCATAAACATTTTTATTTTATTTCAAACTGTGGCGGAGTGAAAAGTAAGATTAATCGTTGCCAATTTTGTATATATATATATATATACCGTGTGTCTCAAAAAAAACGTAACACTTTTGAAATGGTTGCCAAATTGAGCATATATAATTTTATGAAAAAATGTCTATATGTATGGAAAGCTAAAGGACCAACCTTTCATATGATATGAAAAAATTAAAAAAAAAATCATGCTTCGATGGACAGTGTTCACTTAAGTTAGAGGTATGAAAATGGGCCTGCGCAGGATTTTTCCTTCCAATTTTGGACAGGTAAATTACTTGTAACTTACAAAATAAGGTCGATATGAGATATTCATGATCGATGGATCAAAAGGATATTTTGAATCAAAAGGATATTTTGAATACCTCGAATTCTGGTATTTTCAATGCATAATGAATGATGTACTTAGCTATTACATGTTTGGGTCATTCATAAAACCTGAATAAAATGTGATTGATGATCCACCAAACTTACGGAAGAAAACTGATAAAGAAAAGGCAAGGGGTAGGTGATGGGATGGGAAAAGGTTGTGGGGGGGAGGAGAGTGGGTTGCATAATGTCAATTATGATTTTGAATACGGTATTTCAATTTAACATTTTCCCATTCTTCCTTCATCCTGTTCACATCTACCAGATCAATGATACAATAAGATGGGAGTGGAAGTTGGTGTGTGTGTGTGTGTGTGTGTGTGGCAGGGGTGGTGTTTGGGGATTGATAAATGACAGAGAGAAAGGACTGGTATTCAAAACATCCTTTTAACTCTTAATCCATCGATCATGAATATCTCATATCAAACTTATTTTGTATGCTAAAAGTAACTTACCTGTCCAAAATTGGAAGGAAAAATCCTGCGCAGGCCCATTTTCATACCTCTAACTTAAGTGAACACTGTTCATCGAAGCATGATTTTTTTTTCAATTTTTTCATATCATATGAAAGGTTGGTCCTTTAGCTTTCCATACATATCAACATTTTTTCATAAAATTATATATGCTCAATTTGGCAACCATTTCAAAAGTGTTACGTTTTTTTTGAGACACACGGTATATATATATATACACTGTCGCTCATAAACGTGGAATATTTTAGTTTTACCCCAATTTATGGAATTATTTTAAAAATTATTTATAAATAATAGATCTAGATAATAGTATACATTCTCAGATTTTTTTGAGTAATAATTTGCTAATGTGTGTTTTGCGGGACTGCTAAAGCATGTGTATGCTACTATGCTTATTAACTAGGGGACTTACGCCCTCAAGTCATAAAGGACAGTAATGAGGATTAATGCCCCACAAAAGGGCACTAATATAGCACATCGACACGGTTTTGATCCTGTGGCCTCACAGTTACGAGGCCATTGTTTTGTCACTGAACCATGACTGTACGCAGCGGGGGCTAGAGTAGAGGGCAGTTTCCATAAATTTAAACAAAAAACAGAAAATGCAATAAATTCTCAATAATTTATTGCATTTTTCCCCGGTCCCCAACATAAAAAAATCCTCTGGACGGCCATGCATTATGGCTCAAGGCATGGGCATACAGAAGATTTGTTTATGTTGGGAACCGGGGTAAAATGCAATAAATTATTGAAAATTTATTGCATTTTCTGTTTTTTTTTTTTTTTTAATGGAAACTGCCCCCTACCCTAGCCCCCGCTGCGTACAGTCAAGGGTCAGTAACAAAGCAATGGCCTCGTAACTGTGATGCCCCAGTATCAAAACCGTGTCGATGTGCTATATTAGTGCCCTTTTGTGGGGCATTAATCCTCATTACTGTCATTTATGACTTAAGGGCATAGGTCCCCTAGTTGATAAGCATAGTAGCATACATATACTTTAGCAGTCACGCAAAGCACACATTGGCAAATTATTGTTCAATAAAATCTGAGAATGTATACTATTATCTAGATCTATTATTTTTAAATTATTTTAAAAATAATTCCATAAATTGGGATTAAAAAAAAATATTCCACCTTTATGAGCGACAGTGTATATAGGCCTATGTATATTTGTTTCTTTCTTCAAGTCAATATATTTACATGTAACAACATTTATGTTTGTCATTATTTTGAGGATCCACATTTTACAAGCTCTGCTTTTCAGTGGATCCCTCCATTTCCACAGGTTTATCTTAAAAATACTTTAAGAAAAACTCTTATACTGAATATTTATGTATACTTTCTATTTTATAATTTTAAACCATGTAAAATGTATTATATTATTGAATATTGAATATCTGATTTCTTGTCAAAATTACTGTTCTGTTGAAAATGAGTTGGAAAAAATGAGTTAACGCGATAACAAAGACTAAAAAATCTACCTCATGCAGTTTCAAACGCCTTTTCTTATCATCGTCTTAAACATGCAGACATTACAAAGATGTATTACGTAATCCGAACGTGATTTCATGGGGTATACAATAGGGTACTGAAATTGATTTTCCGAAAGTCTTTGTGATCGTGCTTATGTTCTGTATGGTCAAAAGCACATTTGTCAGCTCAGTTCCCCCATGTAGTCATCGTAGTGTTGTAATAATAAGAAATATAGTGACGTTAACACAATTACATTTTCATTATAAATCTCATTATAAATCTCATGAAACCTTTTTCTTGAAAGTTTTGCGATTGTAAGGTTTACCATTAACGTAAATCCGCGCTCTGTCTACATAATGACAAAACTGAGTACTCACATTCGTGCACACACGTCCACCCCCCCAAAAAAAACCACATAACGTTGCAATAACCATCTCTCAAACCGATTTTTATTTAAAATCTCTTTAAAAAAATGCTGTTTCCACAAGTGTTTCATTTTCCATTAAAATCCTTTATCACCAGATTATGTTCGAGAAATTTGGCGCCAAAGGTTTCCATGTCTGCACACAGGGCGTCTTGTCCCACTGCGCGACAGGGCGCACTATGGCCGTCATGCTGGACATCGGCGATGGGGTCATCAGTGTCGTACCGATATTCGAGGGATACATCATCACCCCGGCCGTTCACCAAGTCAACTTCGGTGGCCGGGACCTCACCCAACACATGATGAAGATGTTGAATGATCGGGGTTATTCGTTTGTTACAACTGGTAAGGGGTATCTCGCATTGTTGGTTCAATATCCAATGATAATATTCTTCCTCCTCCCCCTCCTCCTCCTCCTCCCCCTTTTATCATCATAAATATTACTTCTATGATTTATCATCGCCATTTTTAGTAATCATTATGTTCGTTGTCCTGGTCATCACCGCCATCATTACCATAAGTATCATCGTCATCATAATCATCGTCATCCCCATCATTATCATCATCATCGTTATCATCATCATCATCATTATCATCATCATCATCATTATCATCATCATCAACATCATCATCATCATCATCGTTATCATCATCATCATCATTATCATCATCCCCATCATTATCATCATCATCATCGTTATCATCATCATCATCATTATCATCATCATCATCGTTATCATCATCATCAACATCACCATCATCATCCCCATCATTATCATCATCATCATCGTTATCATCATCATCAACATCACCATCATCATCATCATCGTTATCATCATCATCATCATTATCATCATCCCCATCATTATCATCATCATCATCATTATCATCATCCCCATCATTATCATCATCATCATCGTTATCATCATCATCATCATCATCGTTATCATCATCATTATCATCATCGTCATCCCCATCATCATCATCATCATCATCGTCATCCCCATCATTATCATCATCATCATCGTTATCATCGTTATTTTCATCGTCATGATATCATCATAATAATCTTATTATGATCATGATCATCCATGTCATCATTGTTGGCATCATTATTGCCACCATCGTCGTAATCATCATCATCGTCGTCCCTATCATCTTTGCCATTGTTATAACAGTAAGTAGTGTTGCTGATGTTTCATTTTGTGAGAATTGTCCGAAACTCTTGACAGATTTGGTGATGCTACCGAAGCCACCAGTGTTATTTCAAGTTGATCAGACTATTGAAGATACATGTATTATAAGAAGTTGTTTAGCTGGTTTTCGTTTCAATTCATAAATTGAAAAGAGAGGAGGCATTTCATTGACGTTTTTTCAAATTTGTAATACATGTATGTTTTTATTCTTTTGGGTTCATTACATGTAACAGCCGAGAGAGAAATTGTTCGGGAGATCAAAGAAAAATTTTGCTACGTCGCTCAGGACTTTGAGAAAGAGATGCTTGGCTCATCTGCAATGACCAAAACCTGTACACTTCCGGATCTCCACGATATCACTCTTGGCAACGAAATCTTCCGCGTCCCCGAAATCCTATTCCAACCCTCTCTGGCTGATCTCGATCACGCCAGCGTTCACCAACTCGTCTACGACGTCATCATGAAATGCGACATCGATCTCCGATTGAATCTCTACTCCAATATCTTTCTCGTCGGGGGCTCCACGATGATTCCAGGATTCCAAGAAAGACTCCAGAAAGAACTGTCCGCCATGTTTCCTCAAAAGGCAAAGGTCAAGGTTAATGCTTGGCCAGAAAGGAAGTATTTTGTGTGGATTGGTGGGTCAATGCTTGCCTCTACTTCGATCTTCCAGCAGATGTGGATTACCAAGAAGGAGTATGACGAACATGGACCAAGTGTTGTACATAAAACATGTACGAAATAGCAGAAGAGTTTACAAGCTGATAAAATGTTAGGTGATCCGACATATTTTGCTCTTGCGGTACGTACTCCAGACTGTATTTTGTCAGAGATATAGGGTTAGAACCAATGTTGAAATTGAGTTTGAGATTATTTCTAAGGCCAGGGTTAGTGTTAGGGTTAGTGTCAGGGTTGTTTTTATGGATATTGTTAGGTTTAGTGTTAGGGTTGGTGTTAGGGTTGGTGTTAGGGTTGGTGTTAGGGTTAGTGTTAGGGTTAGTGTTAGGCAGGCGCGGATCCAGGATTTCTTAGGGGGGGGGGCCCACTTTTTTTTTTTTGGTCCGAAAAAAATTGTAACGACTCAGCCAGCCGCTAAATAAGCGGGGGGGGGGGGGGGGGGGGGGGGGGGGGAAGAGGACACTTTTTTTTTAAAAATTTGACATTTTGTTCCGTTGGGGGGGGGAGGTGAGGTCACCTTTTTTAGGTCAGCCATTGGCATATTTTTTTTATTTTTTTTTTAAATTAAAAAAAAAAAAAAAAAAAAAAAAATCACAGAAAAGGGGGGGGGGGGGGTTTGCTCCAAAATACACACATAAAAAAACAGAAGGGGGGAGGGTCAACCCCCTAACCCCCTCCCCCCTTCCGTACGTGCCTACTCGTCTAAAAAAAAGTTTTTCCCCCACCCGCGCGAAGCGCGGAAGCTTTTACGTTTCATTAAATCATTAGAAAAAGAAGACGATTCGTTGTACAGTTTTTTACTCTTAATCCTCGTCTTAATTCATCCCTCTCTCCCGCGCAAAGCTCGGAAGCTTTTACGTTTCATTAAATCATTAGAGAAAGAAGACGATTCGTAGTACCGTTCTCGAAAAAAATCCTCGTCTGAATACAGCTTTTACGTTTCATTAAATCATTAGCGAAATGAGACGATTCGTCGTACCGTTATGACTTTTAATCCTTGTCTAAATTCAGTTTCCCCCCTCCCACGCGAAGCGCGGAAGCTTTTACGTTTCATTAAATCATTAAAGAAAGAAGACGATTCGTTGTACCATTATCGACTCTTAATCCTTGTCTAAATACAGTTTTTCCCCCGCTTCGACGTTTCATTAAATTTTTAAAGAATGAAGACGATTCGTTGTTCCGCTCTCGAAAATAATTTAGTTTCCCCCACCCGCGCGAAGCGCGGAAGCTTTCACTTTTCAATAAATCATTAGAGAAAGAGGAAGATTCGTCGTACCGTTCTCGACTCTTAATCCTTGTCTAAATCAATTCCCTTACGCGCGAAGCGCGGAAGCTTCGACGTCATTAAATTATTATAGAAAGAAGACGATTCGTTTTACCGTTCCCGAAAATTATCCTCGTCTGAATTAAGTTCCTCCTGCCCTCCCCCGCGCGTAGCGCGGAAGCTTTGACGTTTCATTAATTCATTAGAGAAAGAAGACGATTCGTTGTACCGTTCTCGACTCTTAATCCTTGTCTGAATTTCAAATATGTTCTTTGTCTATTCCCTTTTCTTCCTACGTCCTCTTCCTTTACACTCCTCTCTTTTTTGGCCGGCGTTTATTGGGGGACCACCCCACCGCCCCCTGGCTACGCGCCTGCTGTCAGATAAACATATGTTGATACCTTGTCCGCCCCCGGAAGCTCAGGGGTTTAAGGTTTTAATTTACGGTCAGATTAGCATTCAGGGGTCCGCCTTAGCGCCCTAGACGGGGTCCAGGGGGCAGAGCCCCGGAAGTTCAGGAGTTTAGGCATTTAATTACGGTCAGATGAGCATTATTTTGATACCTAATTGTTACAATGGCAGGTCACTAATTGGCTTGGGGTTCAGGGGGCGGAGCCCCGGAATCTCAAGGGTTTTAGGCACTCAATTACGGTCAGATGAGTATCGAGGGGCCGGCCTAAGGGCTCTTGGTTGGGTCCAGGGGGCAGAGCCCCCAGAAGCTCAGGGGTTTTAGGCGTTTAATTACGGTCAGATGAGCATTTTTGATACCTTATTATTTGTGACACTAGCAGGACACTATTTGGCGTGGGGTCCAGGGGGGCAGAGCCCCCAGAAATCAGGGGTTTTAGGCATTAAATGACCGTCATATGAGCATCTAAGGGCCCGCCTTAGGGCCCTAGGTGGAATCCAGGGGGCAGAGCCCTTAGGATTTTAGGCATTAATTTTAATCATGATCAGATGAGCATTATTTTGATACCTAATTGTTACAATGGCAGGTCACTAATTGGCTTGGGGTTCAGGGGGCGGAGCCCCGGAATCTCAAGGGTTTTAGGCACTCAATTACGGTCAGATGAGTATCGAGGGGCCGGCCTAAGGGCTCTTGGTTGGGTCCAGGGGGCAGAGCCCCCAGAAGCTCAGGGGTTTTAGGCGTTTAATTACGGTCAGATGAGCATTTTTGATACCTTATTATTTGTGACACTAGCAGGACACTATTTGGCGTGGGGTCCAGGGGGGCAGAGCCCCCAGAAATCAGGGGTTTTAGGCATTAAATGACCGTCATATGAGCATCTAAGGGCCCGCCTTAGGGCCCTAGGTGGAATCCAGGGGGCAGAGCCCTTAGGATTTTAGGCATTAATTTTAATCATGATCAGATGAGCATATTTTGATACCCCATTATAATGTGACGCTGGCAGTTAACTATTTTTTCTTTCTCGCTCTCTTTCTTTCTATTTCTCTTTAATATACTTTTTCAAAAAAGTGTGGGGGAGGGGCTCGAGGATCCCGATCCCCGCCGTTCCGCGGGCCCTGATATGTAGGCATCTCAAGAAGCATTTTCTTGCCTGGCTGTAAATTTAGGAATTTGTCATTTTCCAACAAACGCATGAAGTGAGGAAAATTATCTCATTTCAGCATTATTTGTTAACCACCGTTATTGAATTATAAATAAATCACGTTTTAATTCTATTTCTCCAACCCCCCTCCCCTATCAGTATGCCAGTGCCCTCCCCCCTCCCCCTACCTTTCTTCATTCTCTTTTTTTCCCTTTCCCTTTCTCTCCTCTTTCACTTTCCCTTCCCTTCCTTATCTCTCTTTTAGGTTTGCTGGGGGGGGGGGGGGGGGGAGGGGCACGGTCATTTTGGTCCCCAACCCGCTCCACACATTGTTGGCAGGATTAACCGCAACTGATCTCCGCTTCTTTTCTCCCTTTTCTTTTTTTCTTTCTCTTTTTGTTCCCTTTTAGCTCTCCTCTTTTCCTTTTCCTTCCTTCTCTCTTTTGTTAGCGGGGACGGGGGGGGGGGGGGGGGGCGGAGGCTAGGGTCTTTTGCCCCCCCCCCCTCGATCCACAACTTGTTGGCGGGAAAATTACAACTGATATCCCCCTTCTTTTCTTTTCTTCTTCCTATTTTGTCCTTCCCTTTATCTCCTCTTTATCTTTTTTCTTTCCCTTTCCTTCCTTCTCTTTTATTTTTTTATTGGGGGGGGGGGGGGGGGAGGGGGGAGGCAAGTCCTTCCCCCCCCCCCCGATCTCCTTCTTCCCTCTTTTCTTTTCTTCTTCCTCTTCTTTTTTTCCCTTTCTCTCCTCTTTCCCTTCTTTTCCTTCTCTCTCTCTCCTTTTTTTTTTTTTTGCGGGGGGGGGGGGGGGCCAAGGCACGCTCGGCCCCCCCCCTGGATCCGCGCCTGGTGTTAGGGTCGATGATAGCGTTGGTGTGAGGGTTTAGCTATGGTCCAACACCTAAAAATAGCCTGCTCGGCGGCCGGGCGGCGAGTTTTGAGCCAATTTTGCCCGGGCACCGAGCGGCGGCCGCCCAGACACCGCTTGTTTTTAGGGCATCGCTCGGTCGCTGCTGAAGTTTTGAAGCGGTGTTAAAATTCGGGCGGCGCCTGCTCACTTTCACTCGCCGCCCAAAGTACGTACCGACCTAATCGAGCGTTCGCCGACGAGCGACTTAGGTCAGAAATCGAAGCCGCTAGGTCGCCGCCCGGTCGACGCTGGTAGATCAGTCGGTCACTGGGCGGCAAGTCCAAAATCGGTCGGCAGCCTTTGACAAGCTGACCGGGCTTCGATTTCTGACAAGCTGACCAGGCTTCGATTTCTGACCGGGCACCGAGCGTATTTTGGCGCCCCACCGATCACCAGCCGGCTGCCGGGCAATTTCTTTAAAATTAGCCGGTGGCCGGTGGAAGACCGCTCGGGTATCGGTGGGTCATCGGTCGGTCGGTCATCGGTCACTGCCGGGACGCCGCCCGGAGAAGCTCTCTGATTTCGCCCAATTTTCACCTAAAATCATGCATCGCTTGGGCTTTATACAGCCTGCTCGACTTCTCAAAAAAAAAAAAAAAAATCGTTGGGCGATGCCTAAATTCCAGCTGCGACCGAGCAGGCTACTAATCGGTCGGTCATTGCTCTGAGTTGTGACCATAGCTTAAAGGGGGGGGGGGGGGTAATTGTTCTCAGAGTGTTTGTCGTCGGGGGGGGGGGGGGGTAATTGTCATGTTGGTAATCGGCCGGAGGGGTGGTGATTGTCTTTGAACCAATAATGATTTTTATTATAGATATTTATTATTATTATATTGTTTCGTCTTATGGAATATTAGGCACAACTTTACCCAACACTTAAGATTGTAAACAGACATCTAGTCACAGTTTTGCTATGTAAACATTCATTATCATAATTTTAAAAATCTCCTATCTTGGATCGTGACGACACTTTTGAATGAATAATCGGCGACGAGCCTATTACGTTGAAGTCAATTAAGGATTGTTAAAATATCTTTTACATCATATATTTATAAAAGTCATTCAATAAATAAGGTATATTCTGAACTTCAGTAACCAAAAGCCTCCTCTTTCATATGTTTATTCCGATTATCTGCGTTTTTGTAAATTTAGAAATCACCTTTTTTGGATGCACACACAAAAAAGGGAAAAATTCAGAAAAACCCATCAGTGATAGTCTAAGGGAAATGGGACACAATGTTTTGAAATGGGAAAACTTTTGTCAAGGGAATATTTGATTGATAAGATTAAAGTCCAGGAAAGAGGAATTTAGCAATAGTTGTGCTTATGTAGTATGAATTAAATTAAATTAAATTTGTATTGAATTCTTTAACAACAAACAAAAAACAAAAAAAATGTACATAAAACAACAGAGCGATGTATACATGATATAAACAATACAATAAAAATGGCACAGCGGCAAATTATGAGAATGAGGAGTAATCATAAGAGCAATTAGCTTTTTAATTAAGGTAGGCCTACGCTGAACCTTAAATTAAAGTAATGTACATAATAATATAATTAACTGGGGCAGCGCAGAATAGGGAACTCCATTTGACGTTTGGCGTCACATATCTCTTGACGTCATAATGTCATCTCCATTTTCATTCGAATCATTATCATCATCATCATCATCATCCTCATCGTATTCATCCTCATCATCATCCTCATCTACATTGTTAATATCACAATCATCAAAAATTTGTATTTTTAAATTACCTATCCGTTCTGCTTTATAAATGTGTTAATCTATTTCATGAATTTTGTCTGGGGCTGTCGTATTATCAAGCAATCTGCCTTACAATGATAGTCTTTCTTCCGCAAATAATGTTTAATAATAATAATATTTAATTTTTATATAGCGCTTAATACAAATGTCTCTAAGCGCTTTACAAATATACTAGTGTTTGTGACAGTTTATCATTCCTTTTTTTGAAAATATGTTTTGTATATATTTGCTTATTTATGATTCATTGTCAGAAAAATACATATTGTACCTTATATCATTATTGTTATCGAAAAACTGTGTACTTACATGAATGCAGAAGAAAAGAAAATCAAAATCAAATCAAATCAAATATATCATATTTGTTTAATGTGGAAATGTTTTACATCAGGTGAGCCATCCCTGACCAGTCCCTGTATTGGCATATTGTTTACATAGAATATAAACATATCTATAACACAACTAAAGTAAAGAAAGAAACACGCAAGCAATGCAATATTACATTCTGAATATATTTTATACAAACCCATAACATACGATTTATGAAGACGATTTATAATGATCATCGTTAGGGAAAAAAAGACACTTAATTGCTAGGAGCGAACACTTACTATTGGTCCTTGCGCATATTGTTTTATTAACTTTACGAGAGCGCAGCCAGCTTTATGCAGAAAAATGGATTGTCCTAATTTTGATTTGTAATGACAATTAACATCGCTTTGCTTACATTTTATATAGCCTAGATAAAAGATAATCGATTACAGAATACCACCTCAGATATATATGAATGATTATTTGAGATGAATTATGAGTATTTTGCTGATGGATTCTTTACTTCTAGGACAACTTCAAAAACTAAATAATGTAAAGGCTTGCGATGTTCTTCTTAGTTGACTTGCTTTTATCAATGGCAGGCGCGGATCTACGGGGGGGGTTTAGGGGGTTTAAACCCCCCCCCCCCTTGGGCGGCCCAAAAAAAAAAAAAAAAAAAAAAAAAAAGGAAAAAAAGAGAAAAAAGAAAGAAAAAAAGAACGCACGCTGGAGAGAAACCCTTTCAAGTGCAAATATTGTGAGAAGATATTCAACTCATCTGGTAACTTAACCAAACACATGATAACTCTGGATATAACTGTGTATTTAACTGTTACTTGATTTAAAAAGACGTTATCATGCACTGCTTTTTATGGTCTCCATTGTGTTAATAGATGCCAGGAAAACATCACTTACGGGGTTCAAATAAACACCCCAAAAAAAATCGGCTCGCCGCTTCGCGGCTCGTGGACGATGCTCCGCATCGTCATTATTTTGGTCAAACCCCCCCTTAGCAAAAAGCTAGATCCGCCCCTGAATGTTATACAATCATACAGTCCATCAAATGGATAAAACGAGGCATTCATAATGGCGAAAAAATAATGTTATCACGGGGGAAGGTAAAACATCAAGCGAGGTCTCGTTTTGAAATGCTAACAACTTAAAGGTTTGGAAACGCCCCTTCTCAAAAAATGAAATGGAAGCTCTTATTTCCAATCATGTGAAAGAATATGTTTTGACTAATACGTGATGATACAAATTTTGCCGGGAAACCGCCTAGTAATTGATATATTTGGTATATTATCATATCGATCCGGCCTGGATAGATATTGCGAATGCACTTCAACATTGAACATTTGGGCATATATTTCTGCTTTTTTGCGAATTTAGGTTGAAGTATTGCCATCTAAACCTCTGAAGGCAGTATTTAAACAATATTGGGTGGATATTTTGCACCTAAAGCTCTCGAACCTCAATTTTTACCACTACCGGTCTTTACCTTTACAGATAAATTCGAGTTCTGGTAAATATAGAAACGAAACTTACACTGAATGTTCAAGATTACAAATAAATGACATGTGCCAAACAATTTTGGTAGAAAGTGTATAGAGGCTGAGTAATAAGCATAGGAAGATAAAGAAACACCATGTGCTTAACACAAGTCTTAATTGTAGTTGTGGTTTTGTCGGAGTTGATGCCCAGTAAGTTTAAGTGCGTATGCTTTTATTTCACCGGTTCAAACAACCGATCTACTTCAGGATAAACAATCCAGAATAAATCAGAGTAATTTTCTCTCAAAATACGAATCCCATACCAGAGCTCAAGATTAGCTTTAATCACACTTTTGATTTCAGGATTTCATCAGTCAAATTCCACCGTTTACTTTTCATTACGCTTTAAAGGGAAAGTCCACCCCAAAAATAAGTTTGTTTCGATAGAGGCAGAATAATAAGAAAATCAGGTGAGTGAAAGTTTGAGCAAATTCTGAATGAAAATAAGAAAGTTATGAATTATTGAAGTTGTGATCAATCAAATACAAATTGGCAACTCTGTGACGTATTATAAGAGCTCTCCTTCATTTGCTTTGTGCATAATATTCCATAAAATCATGTTTTCTTCGTTATTGATGACGGAATATATATTTGTTCCTTGCAGGGGGAGTATAGAAACATATTTGCAATTATTATATTTAGGGTGCATGTATGGTTGAAATTTTTCTTGAGGGAAAATGAAAATTTTAGATTTTTTTAGTACTAAGCAAATGGAAGTTGAGCTCGCATTTTACGTCATAGAGTTGCCAATTTGTGTTTGATTGATCACAACTTAAAAAATCCTAACTTCCTTATTTTTAATCGGAATTTGCTCAAACTTTCACTGACTTGTTTCTCTCATTTTTCTACTCCTATTAAAACTAACTTAATTTCAGGGTGGACTTTCCCTTTAACGGTAAGTGTGGAATTCAAACTTATTTTGAAGAATTAGAATAAAAATAATCTTTAGAAATATAATCATAATGCTAAATATATTACTCATTGCGGAAATAGTATCGAAAATAATATCGCTAGTGATATTCGTTTGTCTAAAAGTTCACGACGTTTCGTGTGCATCTGCAACATCTTCATCTGGTGATAATAACATCTGGTGATAAATAGTTTGGCAGAGTACCTCGTAGCCAGTTGTGATTCATTAGTGCTATCCAAAAACATTCCCGAACGTGTTATACATCTATATTTAACCTTGGACTACTCATTGGGAGCAAATTAGAACTCAAAAGGACTAGTCGTGAGAGTATACAAGTAAAATATAAAGTTCAGCCAATATCCAGCAGCAAAAAACGGGCGACTAACTCCTCAAAGAATCAATAACCAACCGAACAACCTAAATAGTGGTTAGTTGACTAAATAACGTTACATTCAAGCAAGGGCTAATGATTGGCTTGGATAAAGACGATGGGTTTGCCTCTAAATCTTGTCAAGTACTTTTGCCATCGATGGCGTCGAAATTGTGCATCTCTTGACCATTGGCCTCATGACTATTGACCTCTTGACCCGGTCGAACATAAGCCATCTGATCCTTGTTGACCACGCATCTGAAGACGTCGAACCTCCTAGGAATATAACCTCTTGTGAAAACGATGTCCGTGGCGTAGGAGACAGCAACCAGAGTAACGAAGGACACAATGGAAGATAAGGTGCGATGGGGGAACAGTTGACCAAGCTCCTCGTCGTAGAACGGGTAGTGGATGGCGGCGGGTAGGTTGAGAGCGGGTTCGCCGCCAAGCAGCCGCAGCAGAAGACCGAGGGCGAACGCGGTGGCCGAGCCGTAGGTGTTGGACTTCGTGATGTGGATGACGCACACGAATTGCGGAAAGAGCAGGACGTAGACGAAATCGGCACAGAGGACGAAGAGGACATAAATGGACTCGACAGTCAGCGCCATGACGGTGGCAATGGTTGCGACAACGATCACAGCAGCACGGAGTACCCACATCATTTCACGCTCAGAGGCCTGAAGGGAAATATAAGTGAAGTTTCAGGTACATAAATAACTTTTCAGGATTATACAATGTATAGTTCTAAGGTTTAAGAACTGAAAATGAGAACTAAGAAGGCCCCTTAACAGGGCTAAGAACCCTTAGCAAAGCTTACCAGTCCTACACCTTTGGATTGAGAATCAAGTGAATTAAAAAAATAATCACGGCACCTATTATATCTTGATCATTCTGGCAAAAATTGGAGGCGTGGGCGGGAGGGATGGGACTACTTAGATTTGAAAATAACATTGATTAGAGATAGAGCAAATTTCGTAATATAATTTTCTGATCTTACTTACCGTTGTTCTGACGATATTGTTGAAGTTGTTAACCTCATAAGTTCTTTATGTCAGATCATTAAAGGTGGTCTAAAAAAAAATTGTTGACTTTTCTGACAAATAAAATGCCCTTGAGGCGATTTCTTGAAAGTAGTTGAGATTGAGATGGAAATGTTTATCTCATAAATTTATGAAAAAATATTAAAAGATGCATCAAATTTCCAGATTGTCTTTGATCACTTACCGATGGCCTGAAGATATTCTTGTAGATGTTTCTCACGAACATTGAGCTGGCGGCGAGCACGGACGAGTCGGTCGACGACATCACTGCGGCGGAGACGGCCCCCAGGCCGAGGAAAGCGACGGCGGGAGGGGTTAAGTACTGGATGACGGCGGGAAGAACGATGCCGGGGGTCTCGTAAGGGTCTGTTTTATTGAGGTCGATGCCTGTCTGTGACCAGTCTTAAACAAACATCGAAAGTTTAAAATCATTATAATTCTAAACCCTCCGATAGCTCATTCTCTGAACATTATAATTGAACATAATAGAATAATAAATATTACAACAGAATAATTATAATTTGGACACAGAATATGCAAAATTTATAATGCCACCATCGACGTAAAGAATGAGAATGGTTCGGAAGTTGCAATTGGAGAGGGTAAAGCCCCTTTCACACCGGATCTGCGTAGAGTTGCGTAGTGTTGCGTACCGACTACGCCGAAGTTAAGCTGCGTACTCATGAATAAATTGATGCTTCGGCGTAGTCCCTGCGTAGGCTTGCGTACGATCGGCGTATAGTTACGTACCCTGTGCGTAGGCACCGCGTACCTTCGGCGTAGGCAATTGGCGTAGGGTTACGTACGGTTGCGTAGGCCTGGCGTAGGGTTGCTTACGGTTGCGTAGGCCTGGCGTAGGGTTGCTTACGGTTGCGTACGATTGCTTACTGTGGGAGAAAATGCCATGTAAAATGCAATAGACGCTCGTAGGAGCCGCGAGTATAGCCATTGGCGCTTTATAAACATATATAATAAAAAAATATGTTAAAAAGACAGTTCAATTTATTTTATAAATGAACTGTGCAATGTACAAAGAATTGTACATGTTATTACATGTGAACATAACTTGATCTTAGTATAATAATAACATTCTGACAAACTGTGACATCCAAGGGCCAGTGGGTCTCTTTTGCATGCGTGAAATAGGGCTGAAACGCCAATTTGCGTAAAATAGTGAGTGCAGAAAATAACATTTATAAACCTGCCATAAGTAAAAAGTGGCATTTGGTACACGTTTTTGACCGTTAATTTTTCAGATTTTTTAGTAGGTATTAGCAACTGCTGAGGTTATTTTGCAGTAATGTTAATTTGTTCAAGATTTTATTTTCCAAAAAATGCAGACATTTTTTTTGATGTACTACATTATTGTACTATGTATCATTCAAAAGGGTAATATATGAACTTTCTTTTGATGAACATTGTAAGGTCACGTGATGTGATTTGATACCTCAAAACGCCAACAAAAGAGAGCGCTTATTTTGATTTGTGAATAAATGTGGACAGAAGTCTGATATTTGTTGACCATATCTCTTTCTTTCACTCATTTGTAAAATATCATTTCATAACAGTTTCCTGAAAGTTTGAAGACGATATCTGTTGTCCTTGGTCCGTAGCGTATTTGTGTGTGACAATGTAATGATATAAATGTTAGTCATTTATTAAATTTAAAGAAATACTTCTGACATACACACTCACTCAGTCTCACTAGCAGAGTGAGAAAAAATTATTTCTTTGCTCATTTCAATTAAACAAAATTATATTACAAACATACAAACATACAAACAGGACAACAAACGTACATACAAGCAAACAAACCGACACAAATACATACAGATTTCCACAAAACATAATAAAATTTTCGCATGAGGCATCAGTTTATGAATCTTATCTCTGTTTATTATATCAACAGCCTGAGATGTCAATTATCACAAATTGAATAAACCATAACAAAAAAAAACATGTCAGTCTGAAATACCTTGTAGTAGTACAAACATAATAACAAGCAAGAATGATCAATGATCAATACCTGCCAAGTTTACATCCAGGTATATACCAAAAAAAATCTTTATACCATACGTTTTTAATGCTTCGTCGGACTGGCGTAGGGTAGCGTATTGTTGCGTAGGCTTGGCGTACATTTGCGTAGGCCTGGCGTACAGTTGCGTAGGCTTGGCGTACAGTTGCGTAGGCCTGGCGTACAGTTGCGTAGACTTGGCGTACAGTTGCGTAGTAAAGTCTACGCCGAAGGTACGCGAAAAAAATTAAACATGTTTAATTTTTTGCGTTCATCTCGCGTACCCATTCGCGTCCCTCCGCGTACAGTTGCGTAGGGTTGCGTACGATCGGCGTAGTCGCTACGCAACTCTACGCAACTCTACGCAACTCTACGCAAGGCCCGGTGTGAAAGCCCCTTTAGAAGGAAAACAAAAAAAAGGGGGTATTTTTTTCTTCTTCTACTATTAAAGAGACTTCTTCAGTATATTGTCCAGACACCCCCTCCCCCCCCGCACCCCCTCCCCCATCGTACCCACCTGTACTGGCCCCAACGGCTCCCATGAGGTATGCAGGTATACTAAGAAACAGACACCCAAACGCTGCTGCATAGGAAAGGTTACGGGCGAGGTCGGGGGTCCTGGCCGACAGGACCCGCTGGTAGTAAGCTTGCCAGGGCACCCCTCCGAAGATCTACATGATGATACGACAGTGATCAGGAGTGTTGGAAAACCCCATACAAATCTTGAAGTATCTTTGTTTTAGCAGCTTTTATTTCATATAGAAGTACTTTAAGTACCAGTCCATGATCTCGTCATGGACTCGATCGTGGCAGGTCATAATTAACACAATCGCAAAAACTTCCTGAAATCAAATGTCCGGATTACACATCATGATAATAACATATGCAAAGGATGGATGAATAAATAAATAAATAAATAAATGAATAAACGAAAGAAATAAAGTAAATCGTGAAATAGCTATGAAGACAACAAAATGAAGACGTAGTTAAACAAATGAATAAATACATAAATAAACAAACAAATGCAAATAATTTCTTTACAGTTTATGAACTTACCATTAAGAAACAGTTGTCGATCCATACTCCCATGAGTCTGTTGTCCCACTCTCCAACCCAGCGGTCTAACGTCTGTGGTAACGGGGTTACCGCTTCGTGGGTGAGAGCAAAAGGTACACAAAACCACTGGAAAAACACAGAATTATAATTAATGGTAATAATCATATGATAATTACTATTTGCATAGTGTTACATCAAGGCGCTTTACAAAACTTATTCTTCAGTACATACAACTTTAGAAACATTTAAATATAACACAATGTCATGATCATGATCGGTAGCATTGCGTTAGTCCAGCCCTTTATTTAGAGGGCTTTGACATCATGGGTGGAGATACCGGTTTTACTTAATTAAATGTGGACCAACAACGCCAACACTTGTGTGCGTGCGTGTGTGTGTGCGTGTGAGGGGGGGGGGGGGGCGGTGTGCCAGACGAGTCATCTCATACCCCCCGTCCTTTCCCCTCTACCTTTATTTTTCGTCCACCCTTTCTATGAAGTACCAGGAATGTCGGGTCTGCCAGACATGAGCGCTTTACAAAAATTATTATTATTGTTGTTGTCATTGCTAGTTATTGCTATTATTATAACTATCAATAAAATAAACAACAACAACAACAACTAATACTACTACTACTACTACTACTACTACTACTTCTACTACTTCTACTACTACTACTACTACTACTACTGCTTCTCTTCTACTAAATACTATTGTTATCAATTTTGATGACGTATACCAAACCAACAAAGATGCAAGCTAGTTGAACTACGTCTGTGTAAGCCACGGAGAAGAGCCCGCCGAAGAGGGTATAAGACGCGGCGATACACGCTGATAGGATGACGGATAAGTTCTGATCCAACTCCAGTATGACACTGATCGTTGATCCTAGGAGAGAGAGAGAGAGAGAGAGAGAGAGAGAGGGAAGGGAGGGAGAGAGAAAGAGAGAGAGGGAGAGAGAGAGGGAGACAGAGAGACAGAGAGAGATAGAGAGAGAGAGAGAGAGAGAGAAGGGGAAGTGGGGGGGGGGGGGGGGTGAGAAAACCTGAGGGAGCACTGGCAGATTTTATGGTGGTACAACCGACTCTAAAATGGTCCGATGGCTACCTTAAAAAGCCCGTCTGCACTAGTTTGCCCAGGAGGGATTAGACCTCCCTACAAGGACACTGACGGGTGGTTATATCACCGAATCAGCTCTCACTTAATATAAGAAAATGGGATTATGGGGGACCAACAGGCACCGTTTGCTATATAGAGGGCGCAAGTAGCTATAAGTAGTGCAGTCCCGCTTTAAATGAAACATACACAACAACAACAAACAAACAAAAAATCTGATGGGTGACCCTTATGCTATGGTCACATTACCCAAAAGTAACCTGCTCGGCGGCCGAGCGCCGAGTTTTTAATCAATTCTGCCCGGCGGCTGCCCGGCCACCGAGCGGCGGCCGCCCAGGCACCGCTCGTTTTTAGGGCATCGCTCGGTCGACGCTGAAGTTTTAGCGCGGAGTTAAAATTTGGGCGGCGCCTGCTCACTTTTCACTCGCCGCCCAAAATACGCTCGGTGCCTGGGCGGTCGCCGGCCGGCACCGACCTAATCGCTGGGCGATGCCTAAATTCCAGCAGCGACCGAGCAGGCTACTGATCGGTCGGTCGCTGCTCTGATTTGTGACCATACCTTTAGGGAGACAAATCATCATCAATAAATCAGTAATGGTGGATTACGGGTATATAAGTTACATCCGCCCGTGCCTCTTTTACTGAACGCCTAGCCATATAAAATTAATACCACGATGGGACTCGAAGCAGGAATCATGTGATACATTTGAGGTACTAGAGCTCTATTGGTTAGGAACTAAGTAAAATTCATAGTTTCTCATCCAAATTTTTCAAATAAGAAAGGGGGTTTAATTTTGGTTGATAATTATTTGATATTTTTCGTCTAAATGTATAAATGTGTATCCGGACACCTACCCCCTGGACATCCACCCCCGGATAACCATCCCGGACAACTATCCCCTAGGACGAATACCCCCCGGAAAACTACCCCCAGACAACTTCCCTCTAGGATGACTACCCCCAGGACGAATACCCCCGGACAACTAACCCCAGACAACTACCCCTTGGACAACTAGTTGCCAGGGGGTTGTTGTCCCGGGGGTAGTCATCTTAGAGGGCTGTTGCCCTAGGGGTAGTTGTCCTAGAGGGTAGTTGTCTGGGGTAGTTTTCCTAGAACCGTATAAATGCCACAGGGTCAATTTTAATACAAATTTGGCACATTCTCCTCTAAAGTGTTAAAAGTGTTTTGGCTGTCACTGGCAGTCCCGATCTATTTGCATTTTTTATATTGTGACGTATGCACACCTAATTCGGGCTCCCTTCTCTTTGCGTGTTATCCCATTTGCAGCCCAACAAATGAATAGGATAAATTGCAACGGAATTTGAAAGACAATACTAATTTAGAACTTTAGACTTATTTTGCCATTTTCCCGGCTCAAACAAACATTGTGAGACATAGACAACTCTGGCCAATTTACAGTGTGGAAATTCACGGGGATAATATATATATATATATATAGTATATATATATATATATATATGCTTACCTAGAGCAGCTAATATGGCGGCACACCAGAGCAGCTCCCCGTGATCGCTGATAAAAAGATGATCCCTCCCATACGATTACCAAACTTATCTTGGAACGGATCAAGCATCGTCACGTAATTCGCTGCTCGCATCTGTTTAGCAAAGAAACGGCCACCTACATAATGGATGGAGAGTTGGAGACAGGACATACAAGTTCATTACAACTTGTAAAAGAAGGTTCAAGCAACATATCAACTCAATCATGTTCACTTGGAAATATATATATATATATATATATGTGTTTGTATAAGCGTCATGTTACTCGTGTAAAATATACTTACTTATGATGAAACTGAGACTGTATCCCCACGGTGCCTGAGCCCACACGAGACCCCACCCTGGTGTAAACACGACTTCGGCTGTTCCATTGATGTAGCCTCCTCCCACCCAGGTGGCTTTCATAGAATGAAGAATAACAAAACAGGAATACTAACAAACACAGCAACATTTGATTATAGTTATAATATACGCTCAAGGGGAGGTTACAATCGTGCTGTTGCCCGAGGTGTGTCGGGATTTAACTGATTTACTTTAGGACTATTACATAGGTTTGGCATTTTTCGTTTATTTACGGGAATGGCTAAAATCATGACTGCAATTTCGACCAATCAGATGGCTGGATTTGTTAAGTGAGGTATATAATTGGTAATATTATGTAACTGAGGGGTAGGATAGGGGGGGGGTTGATTAGGGTTGATTGATTAATTGATTTAAAAAAAAAAAGTATATATCCCTGATTTAACCCTCAGACGATTTGCAATTGTGTTGGGGGTGTTGTCATACCCCACATCCCCGGCTCCCGTGCTACCAACCTATTAGTGTGACACTATGCTCCTCAAAATAAATATGAAGATGACAAAGAAAATAACAAAACATGTCATTAATATTTTCGATTTACCACAAACCTAGAGGTCCCTGATTTGTGAACATATAACTGAGTAGTGGGAGCACTGGGGAATAATTTATTCCTGACTCTTATACAAATGGTCCTGGGTTCGATTCTTGCTCGGTCCTAACATTATAGGACAACGTCCCTCTCGACCCTGGCGTATGAAATGCTATGGTAATGATAATTGCAGAGCCTTGGACCATGTCCCTCTCGACCCTGGCGTATGAAATGCTATGGTAATGATAATTGCAGAGCCTTGGACCATGTCCCTCTTGACTCTGGTGTATGAAATGCTATGGTAATGATAATTGCAGAGCCTTGTACAATGTCCCACTCGACCGTGGTGTATGAAATGCTATTGTAATGATAATTGCAGGGCCTTGGACCATGTTCCTCTCGACTCTGGTGTATGAAATAATAAGTTAATGATAATTGCAGAGCCTTGTACAATGTCCCACTCGACCGTGGTGTATGAAATGCTATGGTAATAATAATGACAGGGTCCACAGGAAGAACAGTTAAGATACTGATGTGGCTTCCTTGGGTCATAGCATAAGGGATGAGGTGAAGGGCGTGACCACTGACCACACCCGCTCTTTACTCACCAATCAGCGTGAAGAGACCTACACCCCAGCCGAAGTCCCGGTTGCCCACCATGACGCGTTCGGTGTTACTGGCTCCCCGTGTCTTCCTCGAGGCCCAGATGCCCACGGCTAAGATGAGCAGATAGAAGAAGACCATCCCCGCTACCCCTCCCCAGTGGACGGCCATGATTGCGATAGACTGAGGGAAAAGACGAAGATTCGTGGAACACTGGAATTAAAACAGGACCTTGTGGCAGACTAGCCTTGTGTAAACAAGTAATCCAATACATTTAACTGCTGCTGCTGCTACGACTACATTTACTACTACTACAACTACTACTACTACTACTACAACTACTACTACTACTACTACTACTACTTCTACTACTACTTCTACTACTACTACTACTACTACTACTACTACTACTACTATAACTACTACTACTACTACTACTATTATTACTACTACTATACTACTTCTACTATTGCTACTACTACTACTACTACTACTACTACTACAACTACTATTATTACTACTACTATACTACTTCTACTATTGCTACTACTACTATACTACTACTACTACTACAACTACTACTACTACTACTACAACTACTACTACTACTACTACTACTACTACTTCTACTACTACTTCTACTACTACTACTACTACTACTACTACTACTACTACTACTACTACTACTATTATTACTACTACTATACTACTTCTACTATTGCTACTACTACTACTACTACTACTACTACTACAACTACTATTATTACTACTACTATACTACTTCTACTATTGCTACTACTACTATACTACTACTACTACTACTACTACTACAACTACTACAACTACTACTACTACTACTACTACTACTACTACTACTACTATAACTACTACTACTACTACTACTACTACTACTACTACTATAACTACTACTACTACTACTACTACTACAACTACTACTATTACTACTACTATACTACTTCTACTATTGCTACTACTACTACTACTACTACTACTACTACTACTATAACTACTATTATTACTACTACTATACTACTTCTACTATTGCTACTACTACTACTACTACTACTACTACTACTACTACAACTACTATTATTACTACTACTATACTACTTCTACTATTGCTACTACTACTATACTACTACTACTACTACTATTACAACTACTATACAACTTCTACTCTTGCTACTACAACTACTACTATTACTACTACTACTACTACTACTATAACTACTATTATTACTACTTCTATACTACTTCTACTATTGCTACTACTACTACTACTACTACTACTACTACTATTATTACTACTACTATACTACTTCTACTATTGCTACTACTACTATACTACTACTACTACTACTATCACAACTACTACTACTTCTACTATTGCTACTACTACTACTACTACTACTACTACTACTACTCATATGGGGGGGGGGGGTTCGACGACACAATTCCGAAAGAATCTCTGAAAAGTACGGACAAATACAAATTCTTCAGGAGCCATTGGGGGGGGGGGGGAGGCATTAGTCCAAATAATTTAAAAAGCAAGAGCAAAACCTAAATCAAATTAAAGTGAAAGCAGCATTTTTAGGTGCCCTATTTGATATAAAATTAGGATCTCTTTTGGGTAAAAAGGGAGGGGCGTTTGTGCTCTCTCTCCCTTTCTCTCTGTCTCTCTATCTCATTACACCAGTCTATATTCATTGTCGTAATTCATACAGTCTTGTACTTGGAGTGTTAAGATATAGGCCTATTCTACTTGAATGGAATTGAATTGTAGTTAGTGGACACGGTACTAATATATTGCATATCTTGAAGAAAAAACGTGGTTGTATAGAATATAAATGATTCGAATGGTTTTTATTTCTCATTCAAAACATAATACAATGAATAAGTATATTACACAAAATATACAATGAAACGACAGATATAATAGTAATAGCACGAACCGGGAAAAACACAATTTCGGTACCTGCCAAAAATATGAATATAAGAAATAAATCAGATATTCCAGTCGAGTCTTGCGTCATAAATAACACCGTAATAACAGTTTTAGCTGCTTTTTTCTTTCCTTTTCCCTAATAAGAAACAGGAAAGAGTGCTCCAAGTAAACACGTTCCCGTGGGTAAACACCTGTTATTATTTTTCGTTTAAATGTCCCCCCTGGTATACGACGGGCAGGGGGTAGTGGGGAAGAGGAGCACCTTCCAAAACTAAATTGATATACCATAAGTATAAACGAACAAACAAACAACAACAGCATGAAAAATAAGCCCCCTTTTTGCATATTCGACCCAAAATGTCGACTAAAAAAAAAAAAAGTAAAAAAGCAATCATAACTTGCTTGTCAAATATTCATTTTGAGATTTGTTCCCTCTCTCTCTTTAAAATAAATAAATATGGGTCTCAGTATTCTTTGACATACTTTCAATTGTTCGAATTGGATATGGCACATGTATATTATTCCAGGTTTTAGAAGTAGTTGCGCTTAATCATTTATTGTCAGTGGAAAGAGCTGCGGTTGAATGTTGCCAAATAAATGAAAACATTTCAAACTGTGTGTTCCCGTTTTTGTTACCAGCATGGGATAAGAACCATGCTGGTGTGTCTACATGGTTTTGAAGGTTAATCTTTAACCCTTTTTTCAACCACCACATTCCACATAACGATGTTGTCTCATACATAAGTTTTAACAAGAGAATGCATAATAAAACATTAATAGACATGTGACAAAGAGAAATAACAGTATTAGATGTGGGGATCCTATCAAAAAGCAAAGCTTGTATTATCTTGGTTCCAGAATAAAATATAAAATACTGTAACTGAGTTCAAAAGAGTAAAGAAAGACGTGATAAAGGTGTGGGTCACTGTCACATTAGCATTATGAATAACATGTAGTAGAAGTAGCATGTAAAGTATACATGCATGTAACCGTGGTCACCCGAACGAAACATTTCGCTGGATGCTTCTGATAAAAGCACTGAACATGATCGTGGAGATGGTAAATGTAGATAAATGTCTTGCCAAAGGACGTTACTGCCGCGCTGGGGCTCGAACCGCGAACCATGTGATCCACAGTCCGGTGACGTATCCCCTAGACCCTGACACCTCTGGTGTCAAGCTGCGGTGGCTACATTACTTTTGTAGGCCAAACTTTAATCTGTTATACGGTGGCTCCTGATCATAAAATTGTTTGTACAACGACCAAACCTGAAGTTGTGGTTATGCAATAATCGGTTGTCCTTATATAATGAAGCTTTCAGGGGCGGCAGAATGTTTTTTTTCGGGGGGCGGGGGGGGGGGGGGGGAGGGGTCTAAAGCTATATACATAAGTTTATGAGTAAGAGCTTAACACGTTGAATGACCCTTGTAAAACCTATATCTATGTAGCTTCAAAGCAAATAATACCTTGCAGACAATTTGGAAGATAACAAAACTTCATAACAACATATTGATTTTGCCCCAGTTTTAATGCTAATAAAAATCCTGATTAGAAACAGTTAACATTCCAAAGTCTATACTTTAATGGTACAATATCATTGTGACGGTACTAAATTTTATTCTAAACTAGTGCTCAAAATTGCATTAAATGCTCCCTGTGAGCATAGATAAACCACAATATGAGTTATACCTTTATCTTCAAATTAGAAACTGTCGTAGTGCTACCATGACGAGATATGAGTTATTCAATTAGGAGAGAAAGGGAGAATGAGAAAGAAAGATAGATAGAGATGCCCGAATAATCTCATAATCAGGCGATAGAGAAAGAGAGAGAGAGAGAGAGAGAGAAAGATAGAGAGAGAGAGAGAGAAAGATAGAGATAGAGAGATAGAAAGAGAGAGAGAGACAGATAGAGAGAGAGAAGTAAGAAAGATAGATAAAGAGAGACAGACAGAGAGAAAGAGAGAGATAAAGATAGAAAGATAGAGAGGTAGAGAGAGACAGACAGACAGAAGACAGAGAAAGACAAAAATATTAATAGCATGAACTAGAAATGCAATCGTGTCACAACGATGTGCGTGCAATGACGCCATGTTTTTACGTGTCAAACGAAAGAGCTTCTCTCGCCCTATACAGAGCAATTTGTACGAAGTCTGTAGCTTCTGTGATATTGGAGATAGGTAGGGCGAAAGAAAGGCGTCAACAGTGAACTTGATGGGATGGTAGTCATAGGCGCCGGAAGTGGGGGGGGGGGGGCAGGGGGGGGGCAGTTGCCCCCAATCACAAAAGTGGGGGGGGGGGGGGGGGGCAAAACGCATTTTTGCCCCCCCCCCAAACGCCCACCCCCCTTAAAAAAAAAAAAGGATTAAAGGAGTAAAGATGGTTTGTATTTTTAACCCCAAAGAACATAACAATAATAAAAACCTGAATTAAATGACTTATACAATTTTATTCAAAGAAAAGGAAAGTTAACAGGAATTAAATTTCCTAAACATTGGGCATGCTACCTATATTTATCAATGGAGGTTTTTATAATAGCGCGCGCATATCGTGGACATATTGTGAGAGAATGGGAAAGCGTGTCTGTGTTTTGTTATAGGGGTGAGAAGCTCATGAGCCCCTGGACGCTGGCGTACTGATAGGGGGGGGGGGGGGTTAAATTTTATTCGATACCAGTGATTTACAAATGTTGCTGAAATGACATGATTTTCCCGTATTTTTTCTCAATTTTTGTGTAAGTTTGTTGGAAATTAGAAATTCCCAAATTTACAGTCGGGCGAAAAATATGCTTATTTATAAGCCTGTATGTCAGGGTCTGCAGAACAGCCGGGCTCGGGGGCTCGAGCCCCCCTCACTTTTTGAAAAAAATTGTTAAAGAGAAAAAGAAAGAAAGAGAAAGAGAAAAAAATAAGTGACCTGTCTATGTCACAAAATAATGAGGTATCGAAATATGCTCATCTGACCGTAATTAAATGCCTAAAACTCCCGAGCTTCCGGGGGCTCCGCCCCTGGACCGCACCAAGGGCCCTCTAGGCGGTCCCCTATATGCTCATCTGACCGTTATTAAATAGCTAAAAAAACAAGCTTCCGGGGGCTCTACCCCCTGGACCCCACCAAGGGCCATAAGGCGGTGCCCTGGATGCTCATCTGACCGTAATTAAATGCCCAAAACGCCAGAGCTTCCGGGGGCTCTGCTCCCTGGTTTCTCCGCCAATTGGTGGTGGCGGTGATGCAAATTTTTCTTCTGCCCCCCTTCCAAACGTTTTTGCTCGTTACGTCACTGCCCCTGGAAGGTGATTTATATGTTATTTATTGTTTTTATCACGGAGCATTATATTCACATCATCATCATAATTTAGGATTTCGTTTTATATTATATGTTTCTAGTCTACGAATACCGTCTAAGGGCCATCGCAATTTGTGTTGCTGTCATAATGGTCACTTTTAGCGAAAATGGACACATATATATTTAAAAACTTTCTTCTCGGTGGGGGAGGGAGGGGCCGGGGGAAGGGGTCGGGGTTGGGGTACGATACCAACAGAATATATCATTTCATGTAATGCTAGATGTGTAATGAAAAATGTTTAAATTCAGTATTTTTGCCCGCCCAAGATTTACCTTTATTTGCCACATGTTCTCATATTACTTTTAGACCCCTCGGTAGAACAATTGCGCTGTAATTGCACAACAACCTATCCATCCGTACCATGTACCCACCTTTTCATTTATGCAATTAGCATACTAGCTTATATCGAGAAATACAGGTGCCATCGGCTAACTTAAAATCACATTTCCTATCCATGTCTTGTTTACCTTGAACTCTACACTAATCTTACCTTATTTAACTACGGAATACTCGCCTGGGGGAACAGCTCAAAATTCCTCATTAATCGAACCCATAGTTCCCCACTTTCTTTACCCATGTAAGCTCCTGAAGATACACGAACTCTATTAATTCAACTTGAGAATAATTAGGTTTTAACTCACAAAACGCCAATTGGTGGTGGTGGTGATGCAGATTTTTCTTCTGCCCCCTCCCCTTCCAAACGTTTTTGCTCGTTACGTCACTGCCCCTGGAAGGTGAGCCCCCTGGAATGTTTGCCCCCCCCCCCAATCCCAAACTGCTTCCGGCGCGCCTGATGGTAGTGACTATGCCTACGAGGTTTGAAAGAAATTGGGATAGGGGAAAGGACGTAGGAAAGGACGTAGCAAGCACTGCGTGCAAAAACCAAGGGGATTTGGTGCATGTTCGTCATTGCAATAAAGATCGTTCTGGGGGTCAAAAGCGTGAACCCGATATGCACCATTGACAATGCGTGTGATGCATGAGCGGAAAACGTACAGGATCTGTATTATGACCGGAGTTAAATTGTTTTTTCTCTCTCTCTTTATGTCTCTTTATGGGCCGTATTTGGTATCAGTAGAGAGAGAATTTCATGATTGTTATTGTAAACCACTTTTTTTTTCTATGATAATCCTATCGAAACACGTGATGTTAAATAGATTTATAGGACAAAATGGCGTCTTAAATGGCCCCCTTGACCAATTTTAAAAATCCGGCCATGAGGTGCCCTCGGCATGTCACTGCAAATTTTCAAGGAAAAAAAAGGACGTTTAAGGGGCGAAAAGCAGTCTGAAAAAATGACGTCATAGCCGATACGTGTTAGATTCGGGCGGAAACTCGGCGGAATTCGTGTAGTGACCTTTGTTCAAATGCGATTCATGCACAATTTTCTGTGTGAACATATACTATACTTGGTATCATTCGAAAGGGCACTTCATTGCGGTCAGTTTTACACCATTGTTATCTTCGCGCAATGCATTGCACGCATTAAACGCGCTATTACGTAATGCATAGTAAATTCATCATTTTTGGCGATAACTTTGCGCCTACATATTCGAATTTTACCAAACTTGGCGGACAGTTGTCACGTATATGGATACATATGTCTGCCAAGTTTCATTGATGTAGGTACAAAGATCGCTAATTTAGAGCAATTTATAGTTATTTCTCAATTTTCTTGAAAATGGCGAATTTGGAGGGCATTTTTCGCAAAGTCGGTCAGTGTTAGGGTATATCATTTTGTATATGGCTGGAAAGGGCATATCTTCAAGTATCTATATCCAAAAAAGGGTACGGGTTTGCCAAGCCATAATGGAGATACGGCCACAGAAAGAAAGCCAATTCCAAGAACTTTAGAGGGCGCTATTTATGTTTTGCAAAGCCATTGGAGCGTGAAATTTGGCACGGCTATGTGCAATTATGAGATAAAGATACTGTGTGATTTAAATACAAAACGGAATTTATATGAGAAAGTTATGGCAGTTTTAGATTATTTAGGGGTCAATTTTTCAAGAATTTGAGAGATTGTTGACGGAGACGGTTTCAGATTTGAATTTTGAGTATGAAGATGGCATTTTGAAGGGCAAGTTATACGTCGCAGATAAAAGAATATCTCTCAGACTATCTAGAGGAATTTGTTACAAATGTGTATGATCTAGGATAGTGGAGATAGGAAGGAAGAAAGAAAGGCCTTAAAATGGACCAGAAACGGAAAAAATGGCGCCTGGACGGTCATGCATGAGTGATTTCGAAAATCAAAAAAATAGGTGACCTTGATGAGATGCTAGAGATGATGCCTACGAAATTTGAAAGGAAAAGGATTTGAGGGAAGTACCTAACCAGGAATAACAAGCACTACGTGCAAAACGAATGGGATTTTTGGACGATAAGGAAAACCAGGAGGAAAACAAGAATATTAATGGGGCAGAATGTGAACGAAAATAAGGCAATGACGAAGGTCGTCATTGCAACTATGCACTTTGTGAAATGATTTTGTAGAACAGGTGGTTTTGGGAACATTGTATGCCATAAAACGTTTAGAGAATGGGTCAAGGGTTATTGAAACGTCTTATTACGTTTTTTAGATTATACATCATCTGCTTATATCCTTATATTAATACAAAACACTTAAACATTGGTTTTTCGGTTACAGAAAACACTGAAAATGAAATATCTTTACCAAAAAAGAGTAAAAACTAGATACAAATGATATTGAATTTTATGAATATTATCGAACTTTCTTACAGAAATGCTGGAGCTTATGGTGAAACGTTTAAGAACGTAGACAATTTGGTTTTCCGAGTGCTGAAAACACTGGAGAAGAAATAATTTTGGTTGATAATATTGAAACAAGAAAATACATATTATTAAAAACCGATTTCTTTTTAATGAGATGTATCATCGGACTTCCAAAGCATTGCCAGAGTAAAGTTAATCGCGTTAAGTTTGTGGAAAGAGAGAGAGAGAGAGAGAGAGAGCATAGCCCGGGTTGAAATTCAGTCTTCGTTAAATTATTGAACACGGTGCTGATGATCATTTTTCTGCCACGTGATTGCATGACGCTACAGAAAAATAGTACCAGAGTGCCGTTTATTGTCATCAAATATTGTTCAAATACCATTGTAGAGACGATGAACAGATACGAATACTACAATTAAGTCGTTAGTCATGAGAATGTCCTCTTATATCCCTCTTTGATCTGCTAAATACACTGTCGCTCATAAAGGTGGAATATTTTTTTTAAATTCCAATTTATGGAATTATTTTAAAAATAATTAAAAAAATAATAGATCTAGATAATAATATACATTCTCAGATTTTATTGAATAATAATTTGCTAATGTTTGTTTTGCGTGACTGCTAAAGCATGTGTGTGCTACTATGCTTATCAACTAGGGGACCTATGCCCTTAAGTCATAAATGACAGTAATGAGGATTCATGCCCCCCCAAAAGGGCACTAATATAGCACATCGACACGGTTTTGATCCTGGGGCCTCACAGTTACGAGGCCATTGCTTTGTCACTGAACCATGACTGTACGCAGCGGGGGCTAGGGTAGGGGGCAGTTTCCATAAATACAAAAAAAACACAGAAAATGCAATAATTTTTCAATAATTTATTGCATTTAACCCCGGTGCCTAACATAAAAAAAAATTCTGTGTGCCCATGCCTTAAGCCATAATGCATGGCCGTCCAGAGGATTTTTTTATGTTGGGGACCGGGGTTAAATGCAATAAATTATTGAAAATTTATTGCATTTTTTTTAATTTTTTATATTTATGGAAACTGCCCCCTACACTAGCCCCCGCTGCGTACAGTCATGGTTCAGTGACAAAACAATGGCCTCGTAACTGTGAGGCCCCAGGATCAAAACCGTGTCGATGTGCTATATTAGTGCCCTTTTGTGGGGCATTAATCCTCATTACTGTCATTTATGACTTGAGAGCGTAGGTCCCCTAGTTAATAAGCATAGTAGCATACACATGCTTTAGCAGTTCCGCAAAACACACATTGGTAAGTTATTATTCAATAAAATCTGAGAATGTATACTATTATCTATATCTATTATTTTAAAATAATTTTTAAAATAATTCCATAAATTGGGTTAAAACTAAAATATTCCACCTTTATGAGCGACAGTGTAATACGAACAATCAGAATCAACCGAGTGGAATCAACTGTTAAACGAATGCATCATGAGTCCTGAAATATCAATTTGAAACTGTATGTCAAAGTAGTAATAAAGAGCAGCAATGGCGAACGAATGTCGCTACAATTCAGAAATCGTTGCTTAAATTTCTTTTCTACCTAAAAATTACAATGAGACATAATGCTAGAACTATGATCGACAGAAATGATATTGTCTTGAAAACAGTCAAAAACATTAGAACTAGAATGAATAAGACAAAATGCTAATGATGAGTGAGAAACATTTTTCTTTTATCTATGTTAATTATGCATATTATTAATGCAATTAATCGAAATAATGGCATTGCTCGGATGTTATTTTGAGACTAAACCAAAATGTAAGTTCTTTAACTGTGTCAGTGTTGATCAGTACTCTAATAATCAGCATGTATTTACTCTCTGGGCTAAAACCACCCCCAGGGACGGAGAGTCCACGAGACTGACGATCCAAGGGACAGACAGCCCACGAGACCGACACGTCGGCCCGCGAAACGTCCCATGGACCTTCTGTCATCTTAGGGTTCTGAGATGGTTGATTTTAGACAGTTTCAAAGACCGACGGCCCAAGTTCGGTCTCAAAGAGATGATCGGACATTTTTTTACTCAATTCAATTCAAGTAATTTTATTTCCAAAACTCAATCAAAACATAACATTGGACGCGTAGTGTGGAACGGTATGTCACTGAAACTGCTCCCGTAGGATTTTTGTGACAAAGTTGATTTTTTGTTGTTGCATTTTTGGATTCATTGGGGTCCAAGCTATCAGAAATTGATGGGGTTCAAATTTTCCCGAAGACACCAAATTTCCCTATTGCGCGTTATATAAGACATTTTGGCGCCCAGGAAATGAGGGAGGGGTCTGAAAATTTGAACCCATCATTTTTGGTCGATTGGGACCCTTTTGAAGCCAAAACAGCAACAACAAAAAGAAAAATGAATTTTGCCTAAAAAAAAACCCTACGGGATTACATACCATACCGCACTAGCAGAACAACCCTCCCAGGATCATGAGCGGTAGGTCGTCAATACTCGATGAACTCCAAATATTTGTTATTTTTGTAGACAACATTTCTTAGGGTCTTTTCAAGAATGTCTCTAACGACATCCTCATCTATTCACCCCTCTCTCCATCCGTATGCCCGAACTCATACATACATACTAAACACATCAAAGGAGAAGGGAAAGGGTTTGATCTGTCTCGGCATAATCAGAGTTTGGAGATGATCAGTGCATTTACAAACCCTGGTCTGTCCAGGCATTTCTGTCACCATAAGACACATATTCATGATTCTGCGACAATATCCTTGAAGTATATTATACCAATATTGTTATATTTAACAAATGCATACTTACAAAACAGCGCAGGAAATGGACGTGACAAGGAAAGACAGAAGTTGGAGTTTCGAACACACAGACAAAATAAGAGAACTTGTCTATCGCTAGCAGATCCAAGTTTTGGAAGTAATTGGTGCGCGTTTGCGAACGGCGCACACTGCAGGGTCTCTATCACAATTACCGTGTTTACACAGTGATCCGCCTCGAGGGTTGAAGCCGGGTTGAAGCCGCGAGGCGTGTTGAACCCGGCAATTTTATGTCATGTAAACGGGATCCCAGTGATCCGCCTCGAGGGTTGAACCCGCCTTTTTTTTCCTTCAGCGTAAACACGATCACATTTGCGCGCTTTATAGGGTTCAACACCCCTCGCGGCTTCAACCCTCGAGGCGGATCACTGTGTAAACACGGTAAATATTTCACAAGAGCCATAAACTTTTGATAGTCGTGATCGGACTTGATGCATACAAATAAAGCACCCAATCACCCCCCCCCCCACTCCGGGGTCGGAGGGACCGCATTCGTGTTCCCAAAATCTCCGGTAAAGGTGCACAATCTCACTGGGAGTGTCGTGGTCGAGTGGTTTAAGGCGCTTGACTCAAATGCGAAGGTCGAGGGTTCGAATCCCGACACGGCTCTAATATCTTTTGGCAAGATATTAACCTGCACCTGCTACTCTCCACATAGGTGTTAAATGGGTACCCGGTAGGATGCGACCGTCATTGTTGGTCAAACAGTTTTTGAGCGTCGAGTAATGCCTGGCTGGAATGCTCCCCAGGGAGTGGAGATTGTGCACACGGTGTGTGCGGGCAAGCACTGAATCCAATGACCGGGGTAATAGTATATTTGTAAAGCGCGTAGAGACATTTGTATTAAGCGCTATATAAAAGCTATATATCATTACTTTTCGCCGAAGTCCGGCCCGAGAATTGTTGAAAAAAGTGGTGTATTTGACTTGTCACCCGGAGACTTCTTTAAAAAGGGGGCGTTTTTTATTTTTTTCTCTATCTTTTTGGATTCCTGAGCAATTTAAAAAGGGGGTTGTAAAATATCAAAAAGGGTGTTTTTTCTCTCGCTCTCTTTGGACTCCTGAGAAATAAAAAAAAGGGGTTATAAAATATCTTGAATATCATAGATAGGGGGGGGGGGATTGGATTCAGCAGTGTTCTGGGTTTAGGGGGGTCTCAAAGGCAGGAAAAGCCCGCGAAGGGGGGGGGGGGGGGTCAGAAATATTGGCAGTCCTGAGATGATGCTTTCAAGGGAGGGGACAAGCATACGCGTACCTTAAATTACACTGAGTGGGGGGGGGGGGTGGTCAACTGACCATACTTTCAATGAGGATGCACTGTAAAAAAATAATAGTCGAAATAACTCAATAAAATTGAGGAAAAGAATTGCCTTATTTTTATTAAGTAAATATTACCTACGGCATCTTAAGTAGAATTTACTTATTTTGCTGAAGACATTTTTACTCAGTTAAATCGAGTTACATTAACGTAAATAATTTAAGTATTGTAATCATTTTAGATAATAAAAAAAAAGCTATGATAGGATTACATATTGCACGATTTGGTACCCATCTAATCTAACAAGTAACATCCACTAATCATTCACTACTTCTATTTAAGATTAATCACTAATCACTAACACTACTTCTATTTAAGATTTAACCGTATATATATATCTACCACCATCACAAACTATTACATACGCTTCAATTCGACACATATTGAAAGGCTCCAAATTTTATATATACTTGATTGTAGCATCTTAAAAGGAAAATTGGTTGACAATTTCCTGAAATATCAAGTTTTGATTTGTTTTGAACTGGGTAACAATTAAAAATTGTCTTGTCTTTGCTTAGCCATGTTTAATGAATTAGTAAATGTTTTAAAGTCCTTAAATTTTCATTCAACCACAAAAAAGAATTGTTTTATTTTAAAAAGAGTTTAATTTGGTCTTAATGAATATTCATAAATTATGTAAATATTTCTATTACGCACTGCATCGGTCCTTACTTTAAAAAGATAAGAATAATCAACATAAATTGTTTGAGTAATACGTATAATTTCGAATTTTGAGTTAAAATTACTAAATAATACAAGCTGAAATTACTTAAGTTCTTATGTATTTGATTTTACTTAAATATTCCACGTATGTTCTACTAAATTGAAAGTTTGAGTTAGCAAGACTTAAATTTAGTGCGTAAGTGGCAAAACTAATGTTTTCAAGTAAATTCTACATGGAAAAAATACGTAAAAATTACCAATGAACAAATTCTTTTTTACAGTGTAGGGTCGCTGTTTCTTGTGCAATTATACATTTTCCAGCGAGTGAGGAATTTTTCGTTTATAATTTTATTTGGGTGGGGCTTATGTTTAATGCTGATAGACTTTGGTGGATTTATTTCTGTATTGAAAGGAAAATAAATCATATACGGAAAATTACAACGAGACCACTCCATCATCCAAAATGCAATTCAATATTTGCCTGGATATGGAATTGCGAATAGTGTTGAGGGCTTAATTTTCGCCTGCGCTATCATAGGAGACATTATGCCTACTTTGAAGCATTTCAAGTTTTAAAGAATATTATCCGTTCATTCTATAAAAGGAAAGTCAACATTGAACAATTTATGTATTATTACTAACTTGCATTTAGTATCATCTGTAAACTTGACCTGGGCCCTTTTTTGTAAAACATGTTATCAATAACAAGTTACAAAACTTACACTAACTACTGAAATCCTTGCATTTGAGTGGCTGAGAGCAAATTTGTCTTATATTTAAAAGAAAAACAGCACTTGTTATTGATAACAAGATAACAACGAACGACATTGTTTTCAAATCCTCTTTTACTTTCTTGTAAAGCACAGAAGGCATGGTATTGAGAATTGCGAGTTTATCAAGGGATAATGATGGAGATGATGATGATGATGATGATGATGATAATAATATAATTACAATATTAATATTGATAATAATGACAATCTATTATCTGGCCCCTTTTTACCAACCATTAGTTTCCCCTCTTTCTGTTTAATGTACCATAAGAACATTATAATGTGGTCAAATTGATCATAATATAAATGATAATAATTATAATGATACTAATAATAATAATAATAATATAATGATTATAACATGTTTAGTTTACCCAGGAGAGCCTCATCAGTATCAATACTCCCTGAGGGCCCTACAGTCATAGTTATTACCCTGGCTTTAGCCGAGTCACCATGATATCCTCCTACCCGATACCAATTTACATCACCTGGGTAAAGTGTGGCAAATGTATATCAATGTCTTGCCAAATTATATTCCACATACAAAGAATCTTGCGCTACGATTGGTCAAAAGTAAATCACGTGATGAAAGATAGTTCGCCCATCATTGAAGGGAGAAGAAAAGTTCGTTGCACTGTGTAAAAAGTAGGACTACCTACACAGTGCAACGCATTTTCTTGTATACGTTGCGTATACGTATGTACGTAAGTACTGCATGCACTGTACTAGTAAACCGTTCGCTAGCTGTTAATTGATGATTTGTTGCTCTAAAATGACGGAAGAAGTGAAATGTTTCCGATGTAGAAAATAAAGCAAATAATCACCTTTTGATTTCAAGCGATGGCAAACTATCACTTCCTCGGCGATCTGAATGTATACGCTATCTTTCCTCAGGTTTGCTTCAGAAAGATAGTTTGTCCCATCACCTTCACCAACGGTAATTATACGAACCCCGTACCATATTATCTTGTCGTTGTTGCTGCATGACGTTTCACTTTGAAATATATGAGCAGGAGATAAAACAGGGTAATTCAAACAAAAAAGCTCTCTATAAAACATTAATTTGAAGCGATGTTTTCATAAATATCTCGTATATTTATTCATAACGAGTTTTTTTTTTTTTATGGCATCCAGTGTACGTGTAATGTTGGATAATTACGCGTACACGGGATACCATAAAACAGAAAAAAAAAAAAAAAAAAAAAAAAGTTTTTAATTTTCCTACATTTTTCTACAGGCCTGTGATATATTTGTATACATGTTAATGCGAAAGGTTTATACCTTTTTGATCGATAAAATATAAAATGGTATCATTGTGAACTTTGCTCATTGCAAAGTCGTAAAGAGTAAACTTTATTTGAGTAGGTTTTATGACATTTCTGAAGATTGTGCCCTCATTCCCTTTGATTGCCTTTGATTATGGATTTCAATAGCAAAGAAAAGTAAGGCCATGACACGTGTGTGCCTCATTTAATATAGCAAGTATTTGCACATAAAAGTGTTGCAACATATTCCACGTAGGAAAATATTTATGAATGAATTAAAAGTGGTTTAATATGGGGGCACGAGGGGTGACAGAAAAGATAAGAGAAAGAGATCGAGAGAGAGAGAGAGAGAGAGAGACAGAGACAGAGAAAAAATAAGAAGGGAGATGGAGAAACAACACGCCACCACTATTAAATTCAGCATAGCCTTTGTTGCTCTCGCACATTCCGCTCTCGCACATTCCCTCAATATTTCCTGCCCCCCCTTGACACCAGTAGGCCTACCTTCTCGATCAATAACAGGACCCCCCTCCCCTCCAGGGTACGTGTATGCATGTTCCCTCCCTTTGAGAGCACCTCCCCCTCCCTAAGTCCGGTGTGTAAAGTCAATATGGGCCGGACTTTGTTGCGTGAAAAGTATCCCTTTACTTGAGATTTTGGGAACATGAACGCGGTCCCTCCGTTCCCGGAGTGGGGGTGGGGGGGGGGGGGGACCCACAACTATACCACGACACTAAGTTTGACGTCACTACGATTATGAGCCAAGGAAGCATGAAATCCCTTGAAATTTAGATTTAAGAAAAAATTCATTTGTCTATTCAGAACCCCGGTCGTAATTATGTTTGAATGTTTGTATCACATGCTGTATTGTGTGAGGTGGGCTCTAGAGAAGATGAAAAACAGTAAATATCGCTATCTGTATATGCAAACATGTCCGCATGTCTGCATGTCAATAGAAACAAGGAGAACGCAATGGACATGAACTGAACATTGAACATAATACATGAACCCGAAGAGGGAGCTGTTCAACGAACTGAATTAGAGCCATCTATTCACATAGTTTGGCCAACTCAGTTTCACTTGGTCACAGGATGGCGTATATTTTTTTGATTTGTGGTTACTCAACAATGCAGTATGCACCATATTGTGCCGAACTCGAACCGAGTCGCCCGAACTCTCCTATCTATGGCTGTGAATTAAATACATTTTAAAGAATTTGGGGGTGCATGGCTCGATAAAATGGAGTTTACTTAGTTTTCTTGAAAATCTTTGCGGTCGTGTTATCAGGAATTGATATTGCAAAAATGTTTTCTCTAATGAAGGCAATATACCTAAAACCAAACTTTTACAGGTCTCTGGGTGGGGTTTGACGTTATTTGTCCGGACGCCGAACAAAAACAAAGCCGTCACATTTTCCTTTGGATTCGACGAAAGGTACGGTAGTACAAATCACTAACCATAATCAATATTGGTCCTTCATAAATTATTGTCTAACATAATTCTTAAAAGCTTTATGAAATATTGAATGTAAACTTCTACAAATTACTGTTTCAAATCAACTGTCTAGGTATACAGTAAATGCTGAAAAGGAATTTAGAAATTTGAGGAGTGGGCGCCGATCGCCAAAGTCGAGAATAGCGACTGTGCGTGCGTGCGTGTGTGCGTGTGTGCGTGTGTGTGTGTGTGTGCG
This sequence comes from Strongylocentrotus droebachiensis, assembly GCA_035222895.1. Lineage (NCBI taxonomy): Eukaryota > Metazoa > Echinodermata > Echinoidea > Camarodonta > Strongylocentrotidae > Strongylocentrotus > Strongylocentrotus droebachiensis. The sequence goes on from JAVYIG010002233.1 coordinate 185,751, forward strand.
TGTGTGTTTTGAAATTTGTTGCAATACATCAAGATGTTGCATATTAACAAGATATTTTACCTCGTTGGTGTTGTCTGAAAAGTTTAAAATCTGTGTATCCTTGGTTCCATCCGACTCTACATGTATTACTTCGTAGAGGAGCTACTGTTCTAAGAATCTGACACTCATGAAACGCCCCACCCCCAAATTGACACTTCTTATTGAGCTAAAAGCCAGCCTACCATAGAAACATGAGGGTGAGCTCAAACACATCTTCTCCATATATACCACAGCGCCCTCAGAGGGATAATAAAGTTCTTTCCGTATCCTATTCTTTTTAACATTTTGAAAGAAAAAGAGAAGAATGAATGAATGAATCGATGAATGGAAAGAAAGAATAAAGAATGAAAGAAATTAGAATTGGGACATTCGTTTCCCAACTTTAGCTTCTTATGCTGAAAACAAAATGATCTCTGGTGTCCCCTCCCCCACTCTTTTCCAGTTGATGACTTGAGGGCTACCTATTGTTTTTTTTTTTTGGGGGGGGGGATTGAGAGGGTTCCATGACACATGCTCCGCCGACGATTGCTCCGCCGACATTTACTCCGCAAAACGCGACAATTGCTCCGCGACATTTGCTCCGCGACAATTGATCCGCCGACAGTTGCTCCGCCGACATTTGCTCCGCCGACATTTGCTCCGCCGACAATTGCTCCGCCGACATTTGCTCCGCCGACAATAATATTTTTGCTTCGCCGACAATTGCTCCGCCGACATTTGCTCCGCCGACAATTGCTCCGCCGACAATTGCTCCGCAAAACGCGACAACTGCTCCGGTGACAAATGCTCCTCGAACGACAGTTGCTCCGCCGACAATTGCTCCGCAAAACGCGACAATTGCTCCGGTGACATTTGCTCTGCCGACAATTGCTCCGCCGACATTTGTTCCGCCTGAAGCGACACTTGCTCCGGTGACACCGACAATTGCTCCGCCGACAATTGCTCCGCTAAAAAAGTGCCCCGTAAAATACAAAGGCTACTACGTACGACAATAATTGTTGCTCCTCCCCAAAAGTACCCCGCAAAAGACAATGCTCCAACGACAATTAAATTGCTCTCTGATCCAAAAGTGCGTCCTCGTGGAAGACATGAATGCTCCTCTGGCAATTAGTGCAATAAATGCTCAGCCGTTTTTTGCTATTCCCCATAATGTTTTATTTAAAAAACATCAAGTTTTAGCTCCTTATGCAAGTTCTCCGGCGAAAGATAATTACTCCGCTCAAAATCTGTTTCATTTATTACTCATTAGCCGATCAAAAGCTCAAGGCTATCTCTCTCTCTCTCTCTTGCTCTTCCTTTTCCTTTTTACACCCTTTTCTTGTCTTCTTAGCTCTTTTCTTTCCTCTCATGCTATTAGTCTTCTTTCATTTTCATCACTTCTTCTTTTCTTCCCCTCTCGAGTTCTATTTCTCTCGTGAAATTGTAACGTAATGTAGTACATGTAGTACATTCTTGTTTAGAATAGTATTTTCAATAATATCCAGTCCGTTTTCTATAGGTTTCTTTCCTTCAGTTAAGTGTATGTAGCTTTACTATATATATATTAGTGTGTAAAATCGTTTGAGCTAGTGCTATTCGGTGTGGCGTACACATGGCAATCACATGGTAGATACAATTATGATCATCAGTACTGGGTCAAATAAATTAAAGAGAACTGAATTTGAACCCGGGCCATAGGCTACCCCCTCTCGTTCTCTCTCCCTCTCTCTCCCTCTTAGTCGCCTTACTTTTCCCTCTCTTACCTCCCTGTGCATTTGTATGCCTCGATAATACACAAAATAAACAATAAGATTCTTTCTCTTCCCCTCCTTCTTCCTAGTACATGTAGTAGGAGTAGTACTAGAAGCAGTATCACAATAATAATGACAACAATTATTATTATGGTTGGTGGTGTTACTAATGTTATTTTTGTAATTATTATGTTTGTTATTGTGATTATTATCCTTATCATGATTATTATCGTTAAGATAAGTTATTATTGTAATTATTATAATCATTATTATTGTTATCATTATGATGAATATGAACATGATGATTTTGATGACGATTAGTATAAGTATATAGTATTATTATAATTGTTATCATATCATTATTATCATCTGTATTATCAGCATAATCTACAATGGCAGTAGTGTAGTATAGTACATGTAGATTAGGCCTTATAGTAGAGATATCATTCTGATCATTATTATTCTGATTATCTTTTGCAATACGTCTAGACGATAAACTCATGACAATTGACAATTGTCATGAATCTTTGTCTTTAAGTTTACCATTAAATGCATCTGGTTTGAATTTTGCTCAGGTATTTGGTACGTGATGATTTAAATGGTAGAAATTAACTTGTGTCCTATTCATTCTAGTCTTATTCATTTGCATTATGTTTTATTCATTCAAGTTCTAATGTTTCTGACTGTTTTCAAGACAATATCTTTTGTGTCGATCATAGTTCTATGTAGCTTGATATCTCACGGTAATTTTGAGAGAAAAGCAATGCAAGCAATGATTTCTGCATTGTAGCGACTATCGCGTTCGCCTTTGCTGTTCTTCAATAATATTTGACAAGCAGTATTAATTAATTTTTCAAGGACTCATGATAAATTCGTTTAACAGTTGATTACCCTCGGTTGATTCTTTTGTTCGGATTATTTGGCGGGGAAAATAGAAGTGAATGTATATTTATTCTTATTTGCTCATCGTTTCTACGATGCTCTTTGAATCAAAAACAGCTTTTAGTGTTAGGCTTTCTGAAAGAAATTTCAATTGTTGTTAAGAAATTTTAAGATTATGATGATGTGTTTAATATTTTTTTCAATACAAGATCAAACACATGATGAAAATCTACTGGCTGCATGCCAATAAGTTCTTGACAACAATAACAAAATGTGAGCTAGTGCTATTCGGTGTGGCGTACACATGGCAATCACATGGTAGATAAAATTATGATCATCAGTACTGGGTCAAATAAATTAAAGAGAACTGAATTTGAACCCGGGCCATAGGCTATCCCCTCTCGTTCTCTCTCCCTCTCTCTCCCTCTTCGTCGCCTTACTTTTCCCTCTTTTACCTCCCTGTGCATTTTTATGCCTCGATAATACACAAAATAAACAATAAGATTCTTCCTCTTCCCCTCCTTCTTCCTGGTACATGTAGTAGGAGTAGTATTAGAAGCAGTATCACGATAATAATGACAACAATGATTATTATGGTTGGTGGTGTTACTAATGTTATTTTTGTAATTATCAGGTGGGCTGTATATCGTACAGACCACCTTATAATTTCGTTAGATTTGCCTTTATTATCAGGTGGGCTATATCTTATACAGACCACCTTATAATTTTGTTAAAATCGCCTTTATTATTCTTTATTGTTAGGTGGGCTGTATATTGTACAGACCACCTTATAATTTCGCTAGATTTGCCTTTATTATTTATTTATTCATCAGGTGGGCTGTATATCGTACAGACCACCTTAAAATTTCGTTAGAATTACCTTTATTTATTTATCAGGTGGGCTGTATATCGTACAGACCACCTTATAATTTCGTTAGAATTGCCTTTATTTATTTATCAGGTGGGCTGTATCTAATACAGACCACCTTATAATTTTGTAAAAATTGCCTTTATTATTAGGTGGGCTGTATCTAATACAGACCACCTTATAATTTTGTTAAAATTGCCTTTATTATCAGGTGGGCTGTATAGCGTACAGAACACCTTATAATTTCGTTAGAATTGCCTTTATTATTTATTTTACTTATTTCAAACCACTTTTTTGTAAGCACGATTACTTGAAAATGGCTCAAATTTGGCACACATATATGTATAGGCATATGTACAAAACACAATAACGTTTTCAACTATGACCTTCACTGATGACGTCATCTAGGCGCCGTTTTGTAAATTTTTCTGAAAATCAACTCATGATCATATCTTCATAACCAAAAGCCATTTTTGATTCATATTTATCATGATTAAGGTCAATATTCGTCCGGTCAATTTCAGGTCAAAAACGCGCGCGTGCGCGTACGTCCGCGCGTCAGTGCGCGCGCAAAATATTAAAATGCTCAAAATAATCTCAAAATAATTTTACATACGTTTTAGGCCATTTTAAGCATTTTATAAAAAATCTCGCACACGCGCATGCGCGCGTGTTTTCGCGCGTTCTGGCATTTTGCAACAAAGAATCGCAAATTTTTCTTTGTCATTATATTTGGCACATTTTCCCAAGCATTTTGATACCTTGTTAACATATTTCTGACCATTAATAACGGAGTGAGTGTCCGTTTAAGATACACGTCCGTGCGTGCGAGCTCTTGTAATACATAGCATATATGGGCAAAAACATGCCTATACAAAATCCATTGTACTTTAGGATGTAAGGTGACCCCAAATTTTGTTTCATATTTTGTAGAGTATGAATTGGAAATATGATTTCTTGTCTCATTTGACCCTCAATTAACTCATGACGTCATCATAATGGCCTCCGAACTCAAAATTCCAATTTGCATATTATGACATCAGCATATTTTTGGAAAATTGATTGTATCTCTGTAAATATTGATTGATTTTCTTCCAACTTTCGATATGTTCTAGCTGAGATAATTCACTACAAATGCATTTGACATGATTTTTCATTTCGACAAAGGAATCATGACGTATTTTTGCGATTAAAGGAGGCATGTCAATTTTTCTCTTTTTGCGTGTATTCTCTATGGGACATGACTTTTTCTCAAAACTGGATTCTGCATTCCCGTCTTTCGCGAGCAATATCTCCGTCGTTTTAGCTTCGCTTACGCTGAACTTTAAGTATGTTGTAGCTGAGACAATTAGCTATCTCAAAATGTGCCCTTCATTTTGTCTCAAATTTTAGTTAGACCAGCCCACCTATACTTGTTCAAAACAAGTATTACAAATCTAGTTATTATTATTATCATCAACATTGTCACCGGAGCAAGTGTCGCTTCAGGCGGAGCAAATGTCAGCGGAGCAACTGTTGGCGGAGCAATTATTGTCGGCGGAGCAAATGTCACAGGAGCAATTATCGCGTTTTGCGGAGCAATTGTCGGCGGGGCAATTGTCGGCGGAGCAAATGTCGGCGGAGCAATTGTCGGCGGAGCAAATGTCGGCGGAGCAACTGTCGTTCGAGGAGCATTTGTCACCGGAGCAATTGTCGCGTTTTGCGGAGCAATTGTCGGCGGAGCAAATGTCGGCGGAGCAATTGTCGGCGGAGTAATTGTCGGCGGAGCAAATGTCGGCGGAGCAAATGTCGGCGGAGCATATGTCGGCGGAGCAAATGTCGGCGGAGCAATTGTCGGCGGAGCAAATGTCGCGGAGCAAATGTCGCGGAGCAATTGTCGCGTTTTGCGGAGTAAATGTCGGCGGAGCAATCGTCGGCGGAGCATGTGTCGGGTTACCATTGAGAGTTCACAGTTGATTATAAGGAGCCGGTGTGGTAGGCGATTTGTTCCGGGTTCCGCGGAACAAATCGGCGCGCCGATTTGTTCCGCGGAACGAATCTACTGGATCGACTCGTTCGCAGATACGTTCGAAAGCCGCCGTTCTTATCCGACATTGGCCGAACGTTTCTGCTTATATAATCGCGTATATTTTTATTACTTGTGTCGAATAAACATGGTAAAAATAAATTTTAGCTTTATCTTGATACTTTTGTATTTATTGTTGGAATGAAAACCAATATTATTTTGTTTGAAATATTACTTAATAATAAGGTTTATAACCTCGTACGGAATTACCCGCGCGCGGTACTCGGCACGATATATTGCGACACAGCATGCTGATCTGGGCGCGAATTCATTTGTTCCTAATTCATCGTGTCTTCTCCGCAGAACCAGAGATGGCAACGTGGTGTAGTCGCTTCCCGGATAGAGGTAGATGTTACGGGTTCGAATCCCTCCTGGGTCCAAGATTTTTTCTGACTTTATTATCCCTCTGGAGGGATACTTCCGTTACAAATGTGGTTTCCATTTGATAACTTTAGTAATGTTTGACGGAACTTCAATAAAATTTTATATGGAGGTACCTGGTATCAAAACACACCTCAATTTCGATTTCGGCCTATGTAGGTCAAAGGTAAAAGTTCATAGCTCATGAAAATATGCGAAAATGTGGTTTCCGTTCGATAACTTTTGTAATGTTTGACGGATTTTAATGAAATTTGGGATGAAGGTACACGGTATCAAAATACAGCCTAAGATTAATTTCGGAGTATTCAAGTTAAAGGTCGAAGGTCATAGGTCATTCAATAAAGTAGTAAACATTCTGTTCATTCATGGTTGACGTAACACGATATCATATAAAGCAGCATTCAAACCAAATTAGAAGGCCTGATTAGAAAACACCCCGACATCTGCTTTTACAGGCAAACTAAGCCTATGGCAACAACTGACCTTTTTGCTAGACCACCCAGTCCCCGTCGCTTCGCGACGGCGCTGTCTATAGTTACTGTTTGTGGTCAATCATTGGCCGCAATTTTCAACATATTTGAACAACGGGAATCTGCATTTCTATACAAAGTTCTCAAATTGGCAATCGTTGGTGTAGCTAATTTGGAGAAGTTTGATTGGTTGCAAAGGCCGACCAGAATAGTTCATTTTGCTTTAGGGGTGTACCATGGCGTGTATTCAATAATACGTGAGCACGCACGCTCTCCGATGAGATTCGGAACGGATCGGCGGCTAAATATCCCGCCGATTGGTTCCACGGAATGAATCGCCTGGCCGGAACCGATCGCCTGTGACTAGCGGAACGAATCTACGAATCCGGAAAAAATCGGCGGGTACATATCCAGGCGATCGGTTCCGGAGGAACCGATCGCCTGCACGGAACAAATCGCCTATGACACCGGCTTTTAATATTATGAAATATCCTTTGAAAATACAATAGGCCAATTATAGAAACAAATACACCGAAACGAAGATGGGGTCAGAATGTAAATGTATTATGCTATGATTATACTGACGTCCTTATCGTGAAGGCATAACCATGACAATGACGTTCCGCTGATTTTTCAGTGAATTAAAATTTTCCATAAAATGTTGCACAGTTGTAGGGATAGACCAGAAATTCCATAGTCATAATTATCAGAATAAAATTCTGATCCGATATCCAAATTTTGGTCATGGTGTGATATCAGCATATTATATCTCCAGCTATCAACGAATTTGGTGTTGATATATATATTTGCTTTCCCAGGAGTTAATTCAACCCGGCCTCATTCACGCGAGATTTACATAACTCCTTAGCTCTCTTACTTAATACTCAGCAAATACACAGTGGTATAGTAAATCAAGCATCGATGACGATTGGTCAATTTACTTTAGCTCCCAATAATAGCCAACCTTTGACTCTTCATTGTGATGAACACTTTTTTGTATTCCTGTTTGATATCATGCTTAAGACAGTGTTAGGTTTGTGACAGTCACATGTCAAAGAGGGCCCTAGCTGTCGATTCAGGACTAAGTTTTTTGGTCCGGGTCAAATTTGTACAAATTTCAGTCATATCATGATCTAAACCACACACGAAAGACTGAGAGATTAGTGAAGAAACTCCTAGAAATGGAAATAAAGGCATGAAATAGGATGTGAACTATGAAGCAATGAAAAAGAGATAGAGATAAAGAGAGGAACGGTAAAAGAAAGAGATAGCATGAGAGAGAGATCGATAGATCGATAGATAGATTGCGAGAGAGAGAGAGAGAGAGAGAGAGAGAGAGAGAAGGGGGGGGGGGTGGAGCGCCCCTTTTGTCAGTACGATCGGTGTATAGTTTTTATTTCCATTTTTTCTTCAATAAATCAGTTCTCTTTCATTACTCTACTGGACACCGTTTTTTGTTAAGAGAACAGGATTATCGGTGACCTACCTCAGTATTTGATCAACAGGAATTATTCACGGCAACCTCATGGTCTGAAATAAACAATGGGAACAAAAGGAAAAGGGTAATGACTGGGTGCTTATCGCTAGATTCAGTCATTATATAGCACTTGTTTACTCATGGGTGTTAATCCTATAAACTTCTACAGATTGCATCCAAAGTTTAAAGAGAAATCCAATCCTGATAGCAAACTTCTCTAGAGGAAAGCAGAAAAATCTGGAAAAAAAAGACTGAGGAAAGTTTGAATTAAATCGGACAAAAATGAGAAGTTAGGAATTATGGATAGTTGTAATCACTATAGATATATGTAGCGGCGAACAGCATTTGTTCCAACACACAAAGAAAACATTTTCAATATTTCAAAGATGTATGACTCAGGAGGGTCTTTTCTCTTTATATTAGAGGACCTAAGGTAATATGCTATCCATAATATAAAGTGAGTATGGCCTCAAGGGAGAAAGCACTTTGGAGAAAAACAGAAATTAATGACAATCTTGAACACGACAAACGGGAGAGTTATCCGCGTCTACGTCTACGTTGGATAGCTATGTTAGAAACATAGAGGGACTGGAGGCTCCTGCCCCTATGATTTTTGAAATTACCAATGTTCGGACAACCCCAAGGTGGTCTATTCCTAATTTGTATGTTGTATCTAATCTAATGTACTTTAAATGACGAAATTTCATATTACGTATTGATACAAGTTTCAATCATTGCTAGCTCATTGTGCTAGCTCGTAGAATTTAGACATTGGTAATTTTTGGCACATACATCTGTAATGAATTTTAACAAACTTGAGAGCTTATTAGCAGTAACTAACTAGCTTTAATGACGAAGCATTGGGGATCATAGAGGATCTCCGTCTACCTCTGTCTCTGGATATTCTCTGTGTGTGTAATGTGCTGTTTACTTGCCAGTCAGTCCAATGCAAAGACCTATGGATTCGATCCCCCAACTCCCTCTGTTTAATTTTCCCTCAAATAGTCCAGTATGCAGGCTCTATAGTACCCTTTCTGTATATTCTCTTCTCGATACGGCACCTAAACTGTATTGACATGATGGGGGTGGGGTGAAGAGGGGGCAGCCCATTTTAACTTTCTTGTATCGAAAACTCTGTATCATCTACTACAATGTTTTGTCTGTTGGGAGATGGTGACCCCACCAACCCTCTACGGATCGGTTTATGGTCGGTGGATAATTGAAGAGGATATAAAAAGGTGACAGAGAGGTTGGATTCCATTCATCATAAATAAGATTCACTCCTGGTAGCTAGAATGGATTGAAAAACAAGAAAACTTGTACCAAAATATATGGGCTCCAAGGAAAGTTATCATGTTAATGTTCTGTCCATGATTTTACTGGACTTCTGAAAGGAACGTCAATACCAAGGCTTATTCTCAATTCTGTCTGTGTCAATGGAAATAATAGCTGCTTAGGGCGCAATGGCGTAGCGTAGGTTAAGAAATTGAGGGGGGGGGGTATCAGTAATCATTGTGTGTGTGGGGGGGGGGGGGGGGCAGCACTTAATGGATTAAATGCAGTTTATCTCATCGATTAGGGGGTGTATAATGGGGTCGTACCGTCTTGTTTTCACGTTCTCTTCCCTCTCCCAAGTCTTTCTGTCCTCTTCAATTTGATGGGAGCGAATGACACATGTCGTCTCTCTGTATCTCATAGCCACCATGGTCACTGGACCAGTGTGTAAAATTCTCTATCAATCTGTTTGATATCACACTATGAAGTCTTAAAGAGGAAATGCGCTAAGAATTGCGATTCTTCAACCAAAAATGATAATCAAAACAATAAATAATCGACGAATAAATAGTTACGCGGGCCTTCACTCAAATAAATTTAATGTACTCCAGATACTCGGACTTTTATTTGACCCGTGTGTCTAATCAACAGCAGTCGTAAAATCACTGCAGATAACCGCGAACTTGTCCGTGTGTGCCAAAAATAATTGCATGACATCAACTGCTGTTAGAGGCGCTCCGATAAAATTCTGGGTCGATCATTAAGGGGTTTGGACTTGGTACCCATCGGACCGAACTGTGCTTCATCTCCCTCGGTAACCAGCTGGAATCTGATGACTACAACTTGAGAAAGGTGGATTCGAAACCCTCACAAGAAGGATAAATAGTAGCCGAATAAATCATTCCATCAATCCATTTTGGAAATTATCAATGGATTGACCGACTTTGTCATCTCTATTTGTGATCAAGTGTTTACCGCCTTTATTTTTCAGCATGGACGATGAAAAGGTAACCTTTCTTAGAATTCTGTAGTAAAATAAGATATAAGCTGGACCTAAGGAAATCAAACAGGAATTTAATTAGTTAGTTTGACCGATCCTTCTTATTCCTTCTTATTCAGGATTAATTTGCCTCCAGTACGGGTCAATAAAAAAACCACCAACGTTTAAAAGAAATATTCCATGGAATATTCCAAGAAATATTTAAAAAACTGATAGGTTTATGTTTTTATGGCAACCTGTACCATTCCCTGTAAAACGATTTTCCAAATAATTATGATGACACAAATGGGAGTATCCCTTACTTGGAATACCGCTTGCCCAAACTTTCTGCCTTTTAGATGTTTTCGCACATTCGGTGCGCTGGGACATCCTGAATAATAAGTTTACCATTTGGAAAACGATGTTTAACAGGCCATCTTAAACTGTGATATAGCACCTTAGATTAAGAGTATATAATAATATTTTATATATAGGAATCCATTTTATCACATTGTCTGATAGAACATCAAGGTTTTCTGTTACCGTGTTAACATTATTGACATGTCACATGATAGTGCAGCAGCATAGTGACGGTAGACCTGGCGTATAAGATTATTATGTGACACTGTCATTCTCTAGTCAACATTGTTAATACCAGCTTTGATTCATTGCGCAAATTGTAACCTACAAAACTTTGAGAAACAAATTCGGGAAAGACCATAGGTCAAAGGTCAAAGGTCAAAGGTTAAAGGAATAGAGGGAAGATTCCCACCAGGGTGTTTGTTTGTTTGTTTGTTTTATTTATTCACCATGTAAAATAACTGTTTACAGATAATAGAATACAGTGGGTTACATTGATATATAATACATAGTAGGAACAATGCATAAACAAAAAATGTTTGAAGCGCAACGTCCCTAAGTAACATAGTTGATAATTATTAGGTAAAAATAGAACATGGCTTAAAATAAGACATTCGTTACAAAAATAAAACAAAATACAAAAATCATGCCCCTTTACATATTTGAATAACAAGCAAAAACAATGAAATACACATTACCTCTTCTTGACATATTTAGCACTATACAACACGAACCTCAAAAGTTAACGATTATATTTTAAGAGAAATGATTCCTTCATTTTCTTTTTAAATAACATAATGGTATTACAAGCTCGTATTTCAGGTGGCAAAGCGTTCCAAATGTCAGGACCTACATATCTAATTGATCTTTGCTAAGGCTAAGGCGCTCCATGGTGTAAACAAATGGAAATCGGAAGAATGTCTGGTTGGGTAGTTGTGAATGTCTCTATTTAAAGTGAAATCGTTACAAAATGATAAAGGCAGTTCTTTTTTATTAAGTCGGTACATGAACACTGCAATTTGCATATTATGAATATCAGTAACCTTCAGAGTTCTCAATTTGAAAAATAATGGGTCAGTATGATCAAAGTACCCAGAGCCACAACAAAGTCTCATGGCTCTCTTTTGCAATCTAAAGATACCACCAGTATTTAATCTATTAATAGCCCATACAATGTTACAGTAAGAAATACGTGAATGAATGAAAGAATTGTAAATAATGAACAAAATACTAAGTGGAACAAAAGGCTTTAACTTGTACATAACACCAATATAACGAGACAAAACTCGAGAAAGATCACGTACGTGTTCATGCCAAGACAGGCACTCATCAATATAAATGCCTAGGAATTTGGTGTTTTTCTTTTGTTGAATGGAGATGCTATCTATCTTTAATGACACATTAGTTTCTTCAGTATGAGCACGAGTTTTAAAGTGGATGAAGTTAGTTTTACCCAAATTCAACGATAATTTATTGCATTTAAACCAGTTAGATAATTTTGGCAATTCAGTATTTAGTGTTTGAACAAGACTCTCTAGGTTGGAATTAGAGCAAAAAATATTAGACTTAGGTGTAAGTCGGATGAAGTGTGAAAGAGGTACCTATGGAGATTAAATGTCTCTTGTCATGCATGACGTATCAAGGGAAAATATGATAGGCAATGGGATATTTCATTTGAGGAATTCAGTCATTTAACTTGGAATAAATACTTTGTGTTCTTTCCTGCGGGAGAGCGGTGTATACATGGGAGGTGGGTGTTCTCTCGCTGCCGTAAGCAAAGATGAATGAGGAAAGAGCTATACAAGATCCCTTGAGGAAACTAATTATAACCAGTATCATTCTGTTTTCAGGACAATATTTAAAACTTGACTTATTTCACCGTCGTTTCGTCACTATTTTTCTTTCATCAAAATAAATATTCACATGCATTTGACCCTGTGGACAACCCCTTCGTATGCCCCATCCCCCAAGAAACAAAAATTGCAACGGGTGTACATTATGCAGCAATTTGCAGATAGATCTTTAATCTCATCACCGATTTTGTCTCTAAACAAGACTGTGTTTAACCTCCTGGTAATTTTTTCCATTAGGAATCATTTTCTTAGTAATCCTTTATTTTATCGGTCAGCGACCGGCTGGAGCGACATCTTCTTATCCCGCAATCCACATACATCTATAGACATTATAAATGATTAAATGCTTATCAGAAGCAACATTAATTGTGTGTAAAATCCTTCAGCTTTTTCGGTTTTATCTAACCAATATGATAAGCTCCTCTAAAAACCTTAGCATTACACATTTGCCTTGTCTTGACGGACATTCACCCCATAATAACATGAAGGAGATGCATATATTTCTTGGTAGCTATTTTGTTATATCTTAAAAGAGAAGGCTAATTAAAGTATAACTGTAGTGCGAGCTTTATCTTCTGGCCATTCGTATGTTAAAATAGATTACTAGCAGTAGCTGACATGTTCTGACATTCTATTCTAATTGCTTATTACTGAGCTGTAATCTTTTCTACCAAAACGCTTTTTCATTTTTGTCTTTATCAGACATCATTTGAGTGTAGCTGTGAACATTCAATTTATAATCTTAGCTTGTCTCATTCTACAATATGCGTGTGTGTATGTGTGTGCGTGTGTGTGTGTGTGTGTGTGTGTGTAATCAGGTTATTACAGACGTGTATAAATCAGAAAAGATAAGTTTGCTTCAGGGGACCGACCTTTAACTTCACCATCCGAAAGACGTGACGCAGTTTCGAACCGTGGTCTGCCTGAGTCCATTTGTAGACTGGGAGGTGACCATGCAATAATATTGAACGTACCACTAGACCAACTCACATCTTACACATATCAGATGGTCTCAAGCATAAATGTCCGCATACGCAAGCTTCTTTGCAATGTCAGTAATATTTATCAAATCGGGTCATGGCACGCATTCTTCTATCTATTTACGATCAAAGATTGAATTCATACATCATATAACGAGCTCCTTCACAATCCTGCTGCTGATGATGATACCCCTAATCGTTTCAATTGACATAGTCTTATCTCATTATCCACTTAACGGCTTTAGGTATGGACTCCCTTTGTGATAAGACCATTAAATAACGCCCTCATTCAACATTTATAGAAGTTAACCTGAGGTTTATTGTCTCTTTTGTGAAGCAATCACCTCAAAGATCCAAAATATAAACTATTAAAGTAGATAAGCATATAATTATATAAAGTGGGGTGAAAGATCTGATTTAAGTGTTGTGCTACTCGACGCACAGCTATATGCGACTTGAAACCATTTGAGGGATATTGTTTGAATTTGTTTCCCTCTAACAATACTTGTTGATAGAAGGTTAAATTTATGTTTTAACAATATTACAGATACATCATAATTATCTATGTATAGATGACGTATTATTGTCCTACGATAATTGCTCTGCGTTCAAATTCCTACACTAACCGAATTAATTACTTCGACTTTGGACCAAGCACTATACTTAATTCTAACCCTTATCTAAAACCTAAAAGAAATTTAAAACCCTGTTGCAACCATCTAACCCTACATCTTTGACGAAATCAAGCAAGGAGCGATTGCCACAGGAGCAAAATGTTAGATCACTTAAGGGGCCAAAGTTCAGAGTATCATTCGAAGTAAACTTCACTTTCTATCATTAATGTTGTTTCATCTCATTTTTGAAACATGTAAGTATTGCAGCAATTATGGTCAGAGTAAAGCGAGCATAATTCAAATTTAAAGCAATATGGTTACAAATGTAGTAAGTTTAATATAGTGTATCTGTACTGTGGTCAAAACTGTAATTGGAGATTTTTTTCCAACCTGTATTTTAACAATAATAGTAATAGTATTTCACTTTTATTTAACGCTCAATACATCGACGATGTCTCTAAGCGCTTTACAAATATGCTATTACCCCGGTCATTGGACACAATGTGAGCCATTCTCCACTCCCTGGGGAGCATCACAGCAACACGCCATTTTATAGACGCTCACAATACTGAGCTAAATTAAACTATTTTAACTTCGCATCCTACCGGGTACCCGTTTAACACCTGGGTGGAGAGTGGCAAATGTAGATTAACGTCTTGCCAAAGGACGTTACTGCCGGGCTGGGATTTTAACCCCGTACCCTTGTGATCTGTAGTCGGTAGATTTATCCACTAGACCACAACACCTCTAAAAAAAGCTCGACATCACATGAATGCTGGAACGATTAAAATGTTAATTGATTGATGATTATTAAAACCTGTCCTATTTGCGTGGTTTTGGCATGGTAGAGTAATTTGGCCGTTTAACTTCAGTGACATCAGGAAGTAAAAACAAGATTTGAATTTCCTGGTTACAGAAGTCATTTACAGTGGCAAGTCCAATGTAGATATTTTTAGCCATTTGGTGTCCAATACATCACCTTGTGGGGTATTTGAACATTGACATTAGTTTACTTTACATTTGGTCTGATTCGAACGAGGGGGGCTTTTAATTCAGTAGACCCTCCAAAAACAACATCTATCGCTACACATTGCACATGCAAAAACCTTCAGCATTACAAGGAAATATATTTAAAATGTTCACAACAGGTGTAATAGAATTCCTTCAACACGAACGAGTGGTATGAATCAACCATATTGAAGTGACCAGCGTTACATAAAGCTCAAGTTTGCGCATTATTCTATACACTTTATTAAAAATATGGGTGAAAAACACAACATTTTGTGCTTTGTTCTTTAAAATAGACTTCGTTAATATTCCAATCTTAATTATGGTATACATAGGCTTTAGGATTATAATTTTATTAAAATTAATCAGTGATTGTAATGACTTTTAAATGTACAATGTAATGTTAAATGATATTGAGAAATTGAGGTGAACATGCGCAGTTCAGCCTTTGGCTTTGAATTGAATTGGGTTGAGACTGGAAACTTTGACGTAAATTTTGTAAATTATGTGACAGTTGGTATAGTCTGGCAATGATGAATGCACTTCGGTAAGGTTGCCAGCGACGGGTTTGACCCGCCCCTCAAATGACGGTGGTATTGAAATATTGTGCTTCTGTATCATAAATAACGTATCTGATTGTTTCAATATTTATTCAACTCTTTGAACGACAGACCTTGTCTCTTTTTATAGGCCTTATAAACACATACATTTTTGGGAGTACGCGTTATGCATCAATCGAACTTTAGCTGTCGTAATGAATTAATATCCAGGTCTTTGCTATGACCTGAAACCTGTGATCAATGAGAAATACACAATTCATTCAAATAGTAATAATAGGGAGATGTTTTAAAGCCCCGCTGCACTACTTATAGCTACTTTCGTCCTCTATATAGCAAACAATGCATAATCGGTACCCGTTGGTCCCCATGAACCCCTTTTTCTTATGATAATTGAGAGCCGATTTGATGAGATAACAACATGTCAGTGACCCTTGCAGGGATGTCTAATCCTCCCTGGTCAAACTAGTGCAGATAGGTTTTAAAAATATTTATCAAGACAAAATGTTCTCCTGATATAAAAAAATGTAAGATTATAACAAATCAGATGTAACACGACAATGAAATATACTAGGAGGAGACTTCCGCATCTTTCCATTTGCTTAATATTACCTCTTGTGCTTCCCTGTTATTCTATTTTTGAAGATGATTTAAAATTCGCCTAAATCTTCGATCCTACTTATGCACTTGGTTGTATATTGATGATAATCAAAATGTGTGGATTTTATTTCAAGAGAATTGTTTTGTTTAATTATTTCGATTGCTTTTTTTGACAGGAATTCAGCCATTCATTTTCGAATGCGGCATACGATTCAACGATGCCAGATTATAAGGTAAACTCGTGAGCATGTGAACCTCCCCTTACTCACCCACCATACCCTCCCCGAACCTTACACCATCCCACCCACCCCACTCTCGCCCTACACTCCCTCATCCACTATCACACCATCCAACCCTCCCCACTCTCAACCATCCCTTCATCATTCACTCTTACTCCACTCCCATCCACTCCCACCCACATCACTCCACCCACCCTTATTCACTCTCACCCAACCAACCCTCATCCACTCTCACCCCGCCCCACCCTTATTCTCTCTTACCCAACCCACCCTCATCAACTATAATCTCACCCACCCTAATCCAATCTCACCCCACCCTCATCTACTCTCACCTCATCCCCACCCCCATTCACTCTCACCCAACCCACCCTCAACGACTCTAATCTCACCCAACCACAATCCACTCTCACCCCACCCTCATCCACTCTCACCCCGCCCCCACCCTAATCCACTCTCACACAACCCACCCTCAACCACTCTAATCTCACCCCGCCCTAATCCGCTCACACCCACTCCATCCAAATCCACTATCACCCCACCATCAAGCTTCACCTCCCATTCCTCTTATCATCAATCTGTACCCTATCGAGGCAAACATATGATTTTTGATCGTTTGACGTACAATCTTATTTTTTATTGTAAAATTCCTCCACAGAGTCAATCAATAAGAGAAGTCTTTTCAGCGCCCCTGCCCCCCCCCCCCCTCCATCGATCCTCCATACCTCTTTTTTTAACTTATCTGTTCATATACAAGTATTATTCTATCCTCCTTCTTTCACACTTTACCAACTTCATCACCAAACAGACGCCCACATCAAATCTAGGACTTTTTTTTAACCTGCATGGCGCCACGTACCTTTAACAAAATAATGTTGGCTCACACAGATTTCATTTAGAATTCGAAAGGGAAATAGAGTACAATAAATTTGAGGTGCGATTAGTAAACCTTCTCAATTTCAATGTTAAAATAGATGTATGAAATATAAACAGTCCTTGGAGGTTACGTCTTTTGTTCCTTGTATTTGCAAGTACAAAGGCCAAGTTTTCTTTAAAAAAAAGATCAAATGATATAACTAAAAAATCCTACTATCGTGATATCATTGTAAACAATGGTGGTGCTGCCTTTTGGTTAGGACATATTTACACACCACACGAGCTTATTCCGTTTGGTCCGTCACTGTGTTACCTTCACATGTATGGTTAAAGATCGTCTTAAAGGGACTTGGTAACATTGTTCAGATAAAAGGAAAGGTGCTAAGGTAGTGACTTCGATGCTAGATGTACAATTAAAGATAATCTGAAATTTTTAGTGAAAATGGACCATTATTAATGATAAAAAATGGGAAAACTGATCTGATCAATTCCCTAATTCTCCCAACTATATTATTCCAATATAATTGCATTTAAGGTGAATGTAAATTGTCACAAAGCAATGAATTGGCTCTATATACCATTCCAGACATTAAAGTGTTGCAAGATTTTTAAAAGGCTTTCTTATGTCTCATTTTCATGGAAAAACGGTTGGGAGAATTCATAAATGGTTGGGGAATTTACTGTTGTCGCACAGTGACGTCTTCAAAGAAAACCATAAATATCGTTGTGGTTTAAGAACTGTTCAGGATATTTTGCATGTTAGAGGGTTAGTACAGTAGAAGGAATATGATAAGTAATATTTCATACAAAAATTAGGTAGTTTTTTCATCAACCTTTAACAATGTTACCGAGTCACTTACCTATTCCATCTGTAACCCAGTATTCCCCTAAGTTGTATAAGTTTATTTTACCAACTTCATAGTTAATATTTTATTTGTATATATCTCTGAACTTAATCAATTATCATCCTTTAGTCTCATTGGCTGCCCGTGTGGGGCCTAGGGGCCCGGAGGGATACTCAGATTTGGTTTGGACGGGGGTGTGCCGCTCAAGCCTCGAAACCCCTACCTATTATAAGGGGTCATTTTGGAGCATTCTTCTCGAAAAAAACCCATTTTCCACAATTTCGGGTGTTTTTCGGGTGTTTCGAGTGTTTTCATGGCAAACATCTTTAATGGTATTTTTTTTAAAAGTGGGACCCATGTTTAGTGATTTTTTGGTGAAAAAGTGACCCATTAGAGCGGCACACCCCCGTTTGTCCTAATATGTGAGTACCCCCCCCCCCCCGGGCCTGGTGACCTCGGATGCTAGATCTCCTGTGAATCATGTGCTGACTGGGCTAGTCCCTTAAATTGTCAGTGAACGGAGCAACTGGAGGGCACTAGCCCCCACCGGGCAGAGCTGAGGAATGAAACGGGTGATACAAATGTTGCAAAATTGCTTTTGAATTTCTGATGGTATAGCTATGGTGGCTCTGAAGGGACATCGCGAATAGACTAAATCGCGAAAAATTGGCGATAAAATTCACGATATCGTCAATTTTATCGCCAATTTTTCACGACGATATTCACGAAATTCACGATATCGTCAATTTCGTCGTGAACTTTATCGTGAACTTTTCACGACGAAATTGACGATATCGTGAATTTTATCGCCAATTTTTCACGACGAAATTGACGATATCGTGAATTTTATCGCCAATTTTTCGCGATTTAGTCTATTCGCGATGTCCCTTCAGGGCCACCATATATAATCTATTATCAAATAAACATTTACTTTACTTGTATTAAAGAGAACTGTTGTTGAGCTAGCGCCATGAGGGTCCCTGGAAGGTGTGTGCGCTATATAAGTTGACACTATTATCATTATTTAATTATCGTTAAAAATAATTCTCACAGAATGAAATGAAACTTTAACCAAACGTATGTTATTAATACTTTTTGCAGGAAAAATCAAAAGTCAGAACAGAAACAGTACTCCTAGCATTGGTAAGATATCATAACTGATAGCGCATGGTTTAGATTTATATCTTTATCTATATCTGTATCTATATCTATATTTTACAATGGAAAGATCTGTTTATCATAACTGATCGCACATTGTTTCTTCCCTTAATACTATATAAATACATTTATGGTCAAGATTCAATTGTGTTCGTAATTCTGTATAAGTCCGTTTTTTGTTTTAACATACTTTTACAATAAAATCTGATATCTCAATCATTAGATTAAAAGAATATCTATATTTAATAAAGAACTCCTCCATCATCTTAAAATGAAACTGAAAAAGCCTTACTGTAATATCCAGAAATGGGATTGTCTTATTACCCTGTAAATTTGCCATTGTAAGTCTAGTACTAACATAGCATTTACTGACGTTTATTTTTTAAAGTACATCTTTACTTTTAAACTGTGATAATACTATAGCTAGCTATAAAGTTACCGTTGCTTTGATGAAGAAAAAACATACATATAGATCAAATAATGATGTACTCGTATCTTAAGTGGAAAAATGTTCAATCCAAACATTACAATGCTCGCTGTACCCCTTACTGATAAATGCGAAGTAGACACTGTTCACAGCATACAAGTGCGATGCATGAGACTGTATTTCTAAATATTGACCTTGTTTGATAATAATGCTGTACTCATATCATAAGTGGACATTTTTTCTTCAATCCAAACAATACAATGATCGCTATACCCCTTGCTGATAAATGCGAAGTAGACACTGTTCACAACATACAAGTGCAATGCATGATACAGTATTTCTAAATATTGACCTTGTTTAAGTCCACATTCACGTCTACCTTTTCTTATCTGTACAGGCAAACGTGTCTGAAGATCACTATGGATAAAAAAGGAAGACCCGTGACATGTAATGATATATGTTTGCTTTTATCACTTCGAAAAATAGATTGTCATCTTGGCGATATCGTTGGGAGCGGGCATCGGAATCGGCTATGCGATCGGGAACTCTTCAGGAAGCAATGACGGTGGGTCAGCAAACCCAATCGTAGGTGAGTGAGATAGATTCAGTTATCTTCGGTTATACTATGATAAAACTGAAAATAAAAAGCTACCTTCTCTTCTAGCATCCCTCTCCATCCCTCTGCCTCTCCACTTTTCATTTTGACAGCCACCCTCTCCCCACCCAACGCCCCTGTTTCTTCCATTAGTTTCCAGCCACCACACAGTCCACACACACGCACTCTCTCTCTTTCTCTCACTCCCTCCACCTTCTCTCTTTCTCTCCTTCTCCCTCACTCCCGCAGGCGCGGATCTACGGGGGGGGGGGGGGGGGGTTTAGGGGGTTCAAACCCCCCCTTGGGCGGCCCAAAAAAAAAAAAAAAAAAAGGAAAAAAAAAAGAAAAAAAGAAAGAAAAAAGAACGCACGCTGTAGAGAGAAACCCTTTCAAGTGCAAATATTGTGAGAAGATATTCAACTCATCTGGTAACTTAACCAAACACATGATAACTCTGGATATAACTGTGTATTAAACTGTTACTTGATTTAAAAAGACGTTATCATGCACTGCTTTTGATGGTCTCCATTGTGTTAATAGATGCCAGGAAAACATCATTTACGGGGTTCAAATAAACACCCCCCAAAAAATCGGCTCGCCGCTTCGCGGCTCGTTGACGATGCTCCGCATCGTCATTATTTTGGTCAAACCCCCCCCTTAGCAAAAAGCTAGATCCGCCCCTGCTCCCTCTCCCTTCCACCCCTCTCTTCCTGAGAATGGACATTCTTTTAAGCAGCTAAACTAGAGGTTGATATCAACTCGCAACACTTTATTACAGAGGTACAATTGGTCCTTTTTGATAATTTGCTCTACTATTAACTCAAATCAGTCGCAACTCTTTACAAGATAGGACCCAAATGAGCAAGGACAAAAAGCTTCGATAACTCCTAATTTCATTAAGTCAATTTAATCCATCAAAGTTTTAAATCAAACCTATACAGACTCTGACTCCTATGCGCCCCTCCCCCTGATCCCTTAGAGAATAGAATAGTGAAACCACCTCTCACAGATGTTCAAAATCGTGATGTGTAACAAACTAAGTAGAAGTAGTAGTAGCACTAGTATTAATAGTTGAAGTAGTAGTAGGAGTAGTAGTAGTAGTAGTAGTAATAGTTTCTTTTACCCAGGGGGGGGGGGGGGGGGGGGGGGTCTCATGAGCATCAGTGCTATTCTTCCCGAGGGCCTTGCAATTAGTATTACCCCAGCAATCGGCAGGTTCCCATTTTAACCTGGATGGAGAGCAAATGTGGATTAATATCTTGCCAAAGGAATTTTGTGATGTGGTGGCATTCAAACCCTTAACCCTTGGATTGAGAATCAAGTGAATTAATCACTACACAACGGCACATCCACATAATTTATAACGCCACATCCGTGTGATATGTATACAGGTCTTTCAAGTACTAAGAAACCTGTTACTGAACCACGAGCAACCGAACCACACAGCGAACCACCAACAACTAAAGGCAACACCCACACAGGAGAACCTACAGAACCCGCCCATCACACCAACGTGCCTTCATCAGCCCCGCCCCATCACACTGATACGCACACGTCAGCCCCGCCCCACCCTACTGATGCGCACACGTCAGCCCCGCCCCACCAGACGGGAACGCCCTCTTCCCCCGGGCCAAGCACTCCTCCTCCTCCTCCTCCTACCTCTCCTTACGAGGACTGGGTTGACATGCCGTGTAGAGACACAGGACCGAGATGCCCTGCAGGGTACGTAGAGTTTCATTGCCTTCACTCAATCATGTAGATAGTCTTAATGTCAAAGTGGTGCCAAATATATGTTTTATTTTTATAGCTTGAGATATTTGAAAGAGTTATATATACCTCGTTTTCGTCCTAATATTGCTAGTATTTCTCTCGTGCGCTTTAGAAATATGAATTTATAGCCCCAGTACCTCAAATTAATTTCTTTGATTTCAATTGGTAATTGTAGCAAAGTAATGCTTATTGCTGTAGAGTTCAATTTTTTCTCAAATTTAGTATGTATGTAAAAAACCAAAGCATAAAGTATAAAGCATAAGAAATATAAAGAATCACTTTGGATGATCTATTCATGACTGAAATATTACCTGAAAGTTTTCATGACACGTCTTTACGTAAATATGTTTATTGCAGATTCTTTTTAGAAGATACCAGTTCAGTTTCTAAAATATACTGGAGACAAAAGCGTTTCGCTTATCGGTATCACACTCCGTATATAAAGAAAACTATTATGCTCTAGACCTATACAATATATGGATAATATTCATGATAATTATTCTTTCTTCCAGAATATCGTCTCCTCCGGTTCTTTTGATATCTCTCGATGGATTCCGAAACGACTTCTTGACGCGAGGAATTACGCCTGTATTGAGTCGAATGGGTAATGTTCTTTGCACACTATGCGTCATTTATATTGCGCTATTACCTGCGCTAATAATGAAAACAGTGAAAGGAAGAATACTAGTAGCAATAGAAACTAAAAATTATGATGATCATAATGATGAAAAAGACGATTTTACTACTATTACTGCTGTTACTGATAATGGTAAAAATCTTTTTTTTTTAATGATATAGTAATAGTTAAAATGATACAAAATAATAAATACAAATTATAATTATGATAATAATAACAATCATGAATACAAAAATGGTAATGATAATAATTATAATAACAACAATAATGATAGTAATAATTTTGAAAATTATTGATGTTGTCCATACGAGCAATCATGATTAATAATGTTATTTTAAAAAGTATTTTCTTGACTAGTTGACACTGTTAACTTGATTTCATCCCAATACAGCTGAATGCGGTGTAATGACCCCACACATGATCCCGACGTTCCCTACTGTGACGTTTCCCAACCATTATACAATCGTAACGGTGAGAAAAATGACAACAAAAACACGCGTGAGCACGTGCCCTAATTGAATTTTAAAACAACAAGACGGAAGAATAGATAGAAAAGAAGAGGGACGGGGTGCCAAAATAAAAAAAAAGGGAGATACATGTACAAACCTCTCCACATCCTCTCACTTCTGGGAGGAGGGGCGTTTCACAAGGTCAAAGTTGGAGTTAACTATGGCAGGCCATTCATACCATTGTTTGCTCTCACCATTTACTGGCATAGTCTCAAGGGACGAACAAATCATGGTCACAAATCTACAGAATTTAAAGGTTTCGATAATTCATTATTGAAGAAAAAATATCATCTAACGATCATAATGGTGAGAGCAACCAGTGGCATAAATGACCCGCAATAGTTAAGTCCAACTTAACATCGATCTTAGTCTTTTTGAAACACCCCTGGTCTACTCGCGTTTCATCTGTAGCCACCCCATAACACGCCAGTGGGGCTTTAATCGCTGGACCCGTATTACGCCATTGCCTACTTTGTACATTGAACACCATTGGAAGTCTGTTGATGGACAGTGAGAAAAAACGAAATGGTGTAATGATGATTGATGTCAATAACATTGCACAATTACAATATGATTAGCTATTAGATCATTTCACTACTACACATGATTGTCTTCTTAAGAGATTTCTTCGGCTGACTTTCTACTCCCTTGTAGTTTTGCTATCGCTTAGCCCTCTATTGAAACAAAATAATGAAATATCCTAGTTTTCGTTTTTAGTACACATTAATCTTAAGTTGAATAAACATATGAAAATTACTATCATCTAAACAAGTTTAAGCATTTATATTGTATGTTTTAATTTCAGGGGCTGTATCCTGAATCTCACGGCATTGTGGGAAATACTATGTATGACTTTAATGGTGCCAAGTTCAGTCTGGGCTCCACGGAGTCACTCAACAACAGATGGTGGGGAGGAGAACCGGTAAGAGTTGTAAATTATCATGATTAAGATTTGAGTTGACTAACACGTTCGTTTGTAAACTGATAGTTTCATCTTCTATATGAGATACTTCAAAATTCGTGATGGAAGTACGGTCGAGTTGACTTGAGTTGAGTTAAGCTGAGATGTGTTGAGTTGAATTGACTTTAGCTGAGTTGAGCTGAGATGAGTTGAGTTAGGTTGAGTTGAAT
This sequence comes from Strongylocentrotus droebachiensis, assembly GCA_035222895.1. Taxonomy (NCBI): domain Eukaryota; kingdom Metazoa; phylum Echinodermata; class Echinoidea; order Camarodonta; family Strongylocentrotidae; genus Strongylocentrotus; species Strongylocentrotus droebachiensis. The sequence continues at coordinate 210,073 of JAVYIG010002233.1, forward strand.
TTAGCTGGGATGAGTTGACTTCACTTGACTTGAGTTAAGTTGAATTGAGGTAACTTGAGATGAGCTGAGTTGAGTTGATTTGAGATGAGCTGAGATGAGCCGAGTTGAATTGGGTTGAACTGAATAGAGTTGAGTTGAGTTAACTTCAGTTTAGTTGAGTTTAGGTGAGATTGGATGAATTAAGCTGAGCTGAGTTAAAGAAAAATGGCTTAAGGCCTATGAAGAACATAACAATCGCTAAGATAATGAATTCAATCAGTCCTATCCTAATGGCTGTAGATTTATGGTGAATCATCAGTATCTCACTGAAATGATTTCCCTTCAAATTCATGCTCGACATTGCGTCATCGAATGTTACTTACCCTTTTACGATAACCACTCGTTATTCTCCTCATATTTGTGGATAGATTTGGAACACGGCTCGATGGCAGGGCAAGCGATCTGCTACCTTCTTCTGGCCGGGGTCTGATTCTGATATTCAAGGTTAGAGCCCTTCGTATGTTTTTTTTTAAATAATTGCTTCAACTTTCAAGATAGCATAACATGACAAGATGTATGAACTCCAATGGAAGTATATACATAAAAACTATTTAAAAAAAGGGGGAAAGGGGATACTCCCTGCCTCGCCCTCCACCTCCCCGTCACCCTATTCAATGCATGTACTCAATATTTATAGGGAAATATAAATAGATATGGGAAATATTTCTAAATTATCAGAATGATTACTATGTCTTCTCCAATCTACCTCTACCTCAAATGCTGACTATGCAAGCTAACTGACATTGATTGTGACTCCAAAAGACACCATGCATATTAAAGGGACTTGGTAACATTGTTCAGATGAGAGAAAACGGTGATAAGGTAGTGACTTCAATGCTAGATGCTAAAAACAGACCATTATTAATGATACAAATTGTGAAAAACTGATCTAATCGATTCCTTAATTCTCCCAACTATATTATTAAACTTTAATTACATGTTAGGTGAATGTAATTCGTCACCAAGCAATGAACTGGCTCTACATACCATTCCAGACATTAAAGTGTTGAAAGATTAAAAAAAAGAATGTCTTATGTCTTATTTTCATGGAAAAACGGTTTGGAAAATTCAAAAATGGTTGGGAGAATTTACTGTTACAGGATGTTGCACAGTGACGCCTTCAAAGAAAACCATAAATATCTTTGTGGTTTGAGATTTTTTCAGGATTTGATGCATGTTAGAGGGGGAGTACAGTAAAAGTAATATAATAAGTAACGTTTATACAAAAATTAGGAAGTTTTTTCATCAACCTTCGACAATCTTACCGAGTCAGTTTAAATAAGCTCTATTTAATGTTAACGTGACATCACCAAAACACGGAGCATTCAGGTTGACATATTAGAGCTATTATCAAATAATTTTTTCAGATCTCGATTTATGTATCGTTTCTGTAGATGAATAAAAGTTCCTAATTTGTCCTTCTCCCAACAGGAATCCGACCAAACTATTATAACAAATACGATGGGTAAGTCAGATGAACTGCTTATGTTCGAAAGGTTTAATTTTATGTAAAAGTATCATGCACGCCTTGTTGTCACATGTTAAGCCTGTTGATGATTTGTTAATGATTTATGATCGTAGTAGACGTTAGGCCTACTAAAGGAAAGGATGAAAATGGGAGGAGGAAATCGTTTAGGCTTGTAAAATACCCCCTCAACGAAAAACAAATCTTTATGCGTGTGAGTCTGTTGCTATAATTTTGTTCATATCGACCCTTACAATTGGCTATTACCATTTAAATGTTGAAATAAACTACACTGATGAACAATATACGTTATGTAAAATGGTCCCTTTCAGAATATCTTTTTTGCAATATTCTTTGTCTTCCCCTTCATGGTTGAATATTGTTCTCTTTCTATTCTTCCAGGGATCTGAATTATATTCAGCGGGTAGATACCGTGCTAGGATGGCTTCGGCTACCTGACGGATACAGGTATATCATTATTGCTTTATCTGGTCACGTACTCTTAACTATCATCATCAATTTAAATTAGGTTTAGTTTGGCAGACCTTATTATCTCCGTTTCGATAGCAATAGACCGGTTTATTAACATATTTAAATTGATGGATGTTTCTTTCCTTGGGACGAGTTATTACATTAATTGTTTATTGATGAAGGAACTAAAATACTTGGCATCCAGTCTGCATACATCACCTGTTTCTATGTCGGGTAAGCCTGGTGCAAGCATTAGGTTGTCAAGAACAACCTTTCTTTTTAAAGCATGCACACAATTTAAATACTGTTAGTAAACTGGTCTATTCGTGGTCGTACATTATAGGCTAGACAGTTCATAAGAATAAAATATTATTCTCGGAATGATTGTTTTGGCCACTGCTTTATGGAATATCATGAAAATAATCATATTTTTTGAAGAAATAGCAACGAATAAAGACATACTAGAGCGTTTCGTCTTGCACTCGTTAGAGTTCATTTTAGCCTTTAATTATTTATTTATGTCACTATTGCGTACAGTTTATAACTCAGGTAGATCATGTATTTCGATGTAAGACAATTCAAAATACCTGAGTCCTATGATGTCCATTGTCATTTATGTCGAGTGAGTTTTCATTTGTACCTAAATCCGAATAATTTCGATTCTCACACTTCGATATAGACCGGATGTTGTGACTCTGTATTTTGATGAACCGGATCACACTGGCCATGACCCTGGACCAAACTCAGACGAGGTAAAGTGACGAAAATTTCTTTATGATTTTATCTTAGGTTTTGTTATGTTTGATAAGGCCTCTACCGTGCGATGAATAGCAATACACGAGTCATTTTATTGTGTATAATTATATTTTATTGTGTATATTATTGTTTATTGTGTATAAAGAACGTGTCAATATTGGTAACCCATCAAAGAATGAAGAATACTCATGTTCAGCCATATATATCAAATAACAGTGGCGTAGCAACATAAGACATAGAGGGCACTCACATTTAATTTACAAATTAAAGACCGCCCTCACGATACCAGTGCCCTACAATAGCTTGACCAACGCGCCGACACTGTGATAATTATTACGCCGGTTATTGGATTCAAATGCTAATCCGCACATGATAGTTCACATGCTCCGCTATCTGGAAAGTATTCCAGCAAGGCGCCATTTTACAAACGCACACATGCCCCCTTAAGAGTAATAATAATAATAATAATAATAATAGTGGGTTCTTGTATAGCGCGCATGTCAGTCAGATTAGACCCTCCTGGCGCTCCCGATTATTATCCTGGCTTTAAGGCCCGGTCACACAGAGGGGACGCATGGGGAACGCACGGCCAGCGCATTGAAAATTTGCTATTTTGGCCAGTGCGTTGTCGTGCGCCCAACTTTTGTCGAAGCTACAGCGAGCTGACACCAAATGCATAGCGTGTTGCTAGCGCGCTGAGCGCATACAGGGCGCATACAGGGCGCACACAGACCGTACACAGAGCGCACATGATAACAACTTCCACGAATGCACAGCGTGTTGCTAGCGCGCTGGACGAATGGTCCACGCATGCACCGCGTTCTACCACGCACGGCCAGCGCATTGGAAATCGGAAAAGGCCGTGTGCCTTACTTGTGTCATGATTTTGGAAAAGCTAGCGAGCTGACACAAAATGCACAGCGTGTAGCTAGCGCGCTGTGCGTATACAGGGCGTGTGGTCCGCGTATGTCTGGCGCTGGTCTAGCGCGCTCAACGCACGTCTGGCGTGCCTTTGGCGTGTACATTCATGCGTCGAGCTCCGCTCACACTTTTGAGCATGCTCAAAAGTGCCGACGCACACAGCAAATGACGAGGAATGCATAAAGGCCCGGTCACACAGAGGGGACGCATGGGGGACGCACGGCCAGCGCATTGGAAATTTGCAATTTGGGCCAGTGCGTTGTCGTTCGCTAGGCGTGCGTCATCATTCGTTACTCGTTCGTCGAGCGTGCTGGACCAACGCTGGACCAGCGCTATGCATTCGTCGTCATTCGCTGTAAGCGTCGGTTTTTTTTAGCATGCTCAAAAGTGTGCGTGGAGCTCGACGCATGAATGTACACGCCAAAGGCACGCCAGACATGCGTGGAGCGCGCTAGACCAGCGCCAGACATACGCGGAGCACACGCCCTGTATACACACAGCGCGCTAGCTACACGCTGTGCATTTTTTGTCAGCTCGCTAGCTTTTCCAAAATCATGACAAAAGTTAGGCTCACGGCCTTTTCCGATTTCCAATGCGCGGGCCGTGTGTCGTAGAACGCGGTGCATGCGTGGACCATTCGTCCAGCGCGCTAGCAACACGCTGTGCATTCGTGGAAGTTGTTATCATGTGCGCTCTGTGTACGGTCTGTATGCGCACTGTATGCGCCCTGTATGCGCTCAGCGTGCTAGCAACACGCTATGCATTTGGTGTCAGCTCGCTGTAGCTTCGACAAAAGTTGGACGCACGACAACGCACTGGACAAAATTGCAAATTTCCCATGCGCTGGCCGTTCGTTCCCCATGCGTCCCCTCTGTGTGACCGGGCCTTAACGTGGGTCCAGTGCGCTCGACGAACGAGTAACGAGTGATGACGCACGCCTAGCGAACGACAACGCACTGGCCAAAATTGCAAATTTTCCATGCGCCGGCCGTGCGTCCCCCATGCGTCCCCTCTGTGTGACCGGGCCTTTAGCACGGCTGCCATACGGCGCTCTAGCATTTCAAGGAATTAATTCCTATCAGGTTCCCATTTACTTCACCTGGGTGGAGTGAGGCAAATGTAGATCAATGTCTTGCCAAAGGACATCAGTGCGGCGGCGGGACTCGAACCACGGACCATGTGATCGACAGTCCGGCGACGTATCCACTCGACCACCACACCTCTAATAGATTCGTTAATCCTACAATCTGCTCCTTAGATTGATAATAATAATGATATTAATAATAATGAAAATGATAATAATAATGATAAATTAATAATAATAATTATGATATTAATAATAACAATAATGATAATAATGCTAATAATAATGGTAATAGTGATCAATAAATGAATAAATAAAAATGTGAATAGATTAATTAATCTATTTTCAAGAAATCTTCTAGTTTGCTTGTGAGATTGACTGGTCGACTCTGTAACGTTTGTTCTTTCAGCAAGACGAAGTGATAGCTCGTATGGACGGGATGATGAGGAGACTGATGGATGGTTTGATGGCGATGGACATGCTCGATTGCGTCAACATCATCGCCATCGCTGATCACGGCATGGCTAATAGGACTTGTGATCAAACTTTCATTCTAGACGATGTAAGTGTTTTGTATTGTATTTATTTATACACGATAAAACTCACAATCACTAAAAACAGACTGTTATTCCATGTACAGTGTTAAACAACAAGTAACATTAACACTATAGCATTGACAAACAATTATAGAGCAAATTTAAATGTCTTCAATCAACCATTTGAAGAAAACAAAAATGAAAAAATCACAAAATACTCATCAGATTATCGACACTTGTTGATGAGAACTTGAATAGGTTAGGCTATTCTCCCTCTTGTTCTCTTTTACATTTTCATTTCATTTTTATTTTATCTAAACACCGTAGAGAAGGCCTATACTTCAACTTGTGGATGTTTGTCATTGTGTCCGTGGATTTCAAATGCATACACGCTTTTGTTTGTAAGATTAAGCCTATACATTTAAAAATCAATAGGTTTCTGTTGTGGTAGCGATATTCAAATAAGTTTGTTTTTTGAATACATTTATAAAATAGGATATGAATAGTGATTATTAATACCATAGAAACTTATAGAAACATACTTGTATAATTCGAGCAAAATCGTTTAAAAGCAAATCAAAGTTTAAGCATCTATTCCACTGCTCTATGTCATCTTCTGGTAAAAAAAGGAAAAGTTTTTTTATTGACAGGTTAAATGAAATTTTAAAAAATCAACAACAAAATAAAGCGTTGTAAAATGGCAATTTTCGTCATTTTTGGCAGCTGATTTGTCCATTCTCTTCTATGATTGATGATCAGTTAGTGATCGTAATGATGAGAAATGATACGATAATTTTTTTTCTCTCTCCCTTCCTCTCTCTCTTTCTCTCTCTCTCTCTCTCTCACTCCCTCACTCCCCCTCTCTCTCTCTCTCTCTCCCCTTACTCTCTCTCTCCCTATCACTGAACAGTTCCTACCATCAAGCGATTACCGAATTTCGACTACAGCTGGAACCATGTTAAGAATACTTGCTAATGATGATGGTAGGTTACGAGGGGTCTTTATGTGTAAGGATCGTCATGGGATTAAAATGATATTCAAAACCAAAAATCATTCCATGCAATGATACAAAGAATCGTTATTGCAAACATTCTTTAAATTCGATACTTCTGAATGTATAGGACAGAATATGCAGGCCTACAATAAGAAGCGACTAGTATAATTGCACTCGATTGCTCTTTACCCCATTTGGTTTTGAATCATATCAGTTGTTATCATTAGGCCTAATGGAAATCATGGTTGTATTATATGAGAAGAGATTTACATTTGGAAATCCATATAAATTATCTGATTGTAAACAGAAATATTCCACGTAGGAAAATGATGACTAATACTACTTTCAATAAGACTCATGTGTATTTTTTATCCTTTTCATGCAGCGGTGGTGTCTGATCCTGCCGATGTTGTAGAAGAGCTCCTGGTAATTATTTATATTAATTTTAAAGGAAACCTACACTGATCCTAGGAAATGGAAATATAATATAGCTCCCTCCTGTGTCGTATAACAATGTTAAATCTGAGATGCACGGCCATACGTGTTATCAGTGTCTGTGATATTGTGTAATATTGAAGCCCTAAAAAAAAAACTGCGCTTCAAAATGATCAAGAAGTGCCTCAAAAAAGTAAAATGAAAACCTTTAGGGAAACGCAAAATTTGGTTTCGATTTCCAATCATAAATATCTTGATAATCAAACAGGCCATCGGCTTGTAAAAGTCATTGGGTTCCTGACTGGCCTAAAGGTTTATAATCACGAATGCAACATGAACTAAATCCAGGATTTTGTTTCAGAATCTGAGACAAAGTTACAGGATCCCTTAAAACGTAGTGTTCACGAGAATGTCCCAAGTATACTCTATCATTAGGGACTTTTAGATTTGCGTGGACTGATACGTGTTACGTCCATTCAAGGCAGTGCATTAAAAGGACGTCGATCGTAGCAATCCACGTTGTCGTTGTGCAAATCTAAAAGTCCCTATTATAAATGCTTCTCAGACCAGAGCCGTATGTACAACAGAGTTTGGCCAAACAGGTTTTAATCGGACAAAACGTGGCGCATATCCAACAAAGCAAGCTACGCCATAAAACATGCATATGGTATGATGCAGCTTCAGAAATTAACAAGTTGGACAAACTATGTGTGTTTAAGACTCAATAACTTTATCAGTCTGTTGATTTTCTATATATATATTGTCATCAAACTCTTTATGCAATGTTGTTAAAATGATATAAAGTAATAAAGTGCCTCGTGTAAAAAAAGAGAGAAAAAAAAAAAGACTCAATAACTCAGACTTATAGACTCAATCTCTTGTACCCGATTTACTTCTCTTCCTAGACGAAACAAGATAGAAAGTAGTAACAGTGTTATAATTTGTAAATCTATTTTCTGATTCAACTGGATCATTTCAAAATGGCAGATCTTTCTGTGCAAAATATGGTTACTTAATTATTATTTTGTCTATACAGACTTGTTTTGAATGCCTTTCCCTTTTCTATTGGAACAATTTATACGGATACTTCGCATAATCGTAATCTGGTTCGCATATTTACATCTTCATTCATCTTCATTGGACAGATGATATGTTCCTGATGCAAATAATCTTCCTTTAAAAAAAGAGATTAACAAAGGAGTAAATTTTACAATTTTTAATTCCTCTTTTGCTTTTTATTTTACTCCCAGTGTAAACATGAAGTGGCCATTCCTTATGTTAGAGAAGATTTACCCAAGAGATGGCATTACATCAATAATCGGCGAATCGAACCCATTGAGGTCACTGTACCAGAGCAATGGTCTGTTTCTGGGTAAGCTACGTCACTTCCGCTCACGATACAGTACATGAATATTAATATCTTCAGTATTATGGGATATTAGAACGCTCAAGCGTAGCCGGTTCATTTCCAGTGAAATAGTGAAGAAAACGTACATTCCAAATGTAAAAATTATATTCACAAGGTCGAGAAAGAAGCTGTCTATAATCGAATGTTAAAAATAAGATTAAGAAAAATTGTTCAACATCAAATCAGTAAAGTTAATCCGTGACGTGCGATGTAGATATGAAAGATATTGGTGGCGTAATTCTTCCCACATCCATTTAGTCTGATGTTAGGCCTATGTATTTCCTATGTATTTCATTTTGATATATGTTTCGCAATGTTTAAAGATAAAGTTGAGCTCTGGTCATGCGATTACTTTGTAAAAGAAACGGTGTGGAATCGATCAGAAAAAGTTGATCATGTAGCATATTTAATGTTAGTGTGTACTGTGCGCAGGTTCTGGAATCATAAAAATGACAAGAAATTTGGCCCAGTCTTGGTAAAAGTAACAAGCACTGTACACAGAAAGATGTATATTGGACTACACAACCATGTGGCATAAAAACGAGGTCCTCATTCTTAAGCTGCTACATGTCATATTTTGAAGAGCCATGCTTTTCAGGGAAAGTTTTTTTCTCTGATGTTCTTCCACACTTGCATATTAACAATGAAAACGCTCAATTATTATTTTGTCACCTCTCCCCAGAACTCAACTTTCTCTTTAAACTGTTGTTTTAATAACGGCCATGCTAATGAAAGTATCAACTTGATACCATTATTCTTTCCTACTTTGATTAGAGAAATAGTAATAATACACTACAATATATTTCAAAAAGTTAGTATTTTGAATTTTTGTTTTCTTCTTTCCTCAGGGGAACAACAAGTTGGTGCGACGGAGGAACTCATGGATACGACAATTTAGGCAATTTAATGAAGGTAAATGCCTATTATCGTCGAATTTTGTTAACAAAAGCACATGGAAAGCTCTTTCTGAACATATTTTCCACGCGCTTTCTGTAGTATATCTATCGCCCGCCTAATTCTGATGTCAATATACTTCAATATTTGTGAGGCAATATCTCGATATTGTTATAGAAGAGAGTGTCTGCATAGTGGAATGGGAAAGGTCGAGGAGAGGATGGTTAAACACAAGCCAAGTTACTCCTCGGAAATTCTTGGTTTAGTTGTTGTAATTTTCAACGAAAGTCTTGGAATTCGCCTTCATTATTGATAGAAAATTCTTATTTTGCCTTAAGTTTAATCTTTATTTGGTACATGTATATAGAACTTAGCAATTAATTTATCTATAATTTCAATCTTTGATCCTATTATTAATATAATATTATTATCAAGGCCAACAAGGCCAACGTGGAATGAAGGGTTGCAACTGACAATGCTACCCTGCAAAAATAAAACTACAAATAGATAAATAAATAAAATGAAAATAACAATCAACTGATAAATCAATCATTAAATAAAGTCGTGTATCCTTTGTTGAATTTTGTTTCGCTATAGGCAATGTTTGTTGCAATTGGACCAGGTTTCAAGAGCGGGGTCGAAGTCCAGCCTTTCCAGAATATTGAGTTATATAACGTCATGTGTGGTAAGTGATCATTGCCCCCTTCCCCGCCCTATGTTTACTGTTTTATTGGTGGGGGCGTTGTGAGTCTATTTGGATATAAATATGAGAGTAATAATGATAATACGCAATGCTTATATAGCGCATATCACAAATACTTCCCACCCGCTGTAATGACAGGCCCGTAGCCACGGGGGGGGGGGGGGGGGGGACCCTTCCCCAGGACGTCGATCAATTTCATGTATGTGCCCCCCCCCTCCCCCCCAACATCAAACTCTGGCTACGGCCCTGTGTAATGGAGAGAAGTGAAGACAAAACAGAGAAGAGTGAGATATGCACAACACGCTAAAGTCATTAGTTATCATTGGAAATTATTTCTAAAAGGAAAAGTGTTTTGAAGTTTTCAACAGTATCACAATTTTTGATATAGTCTGGATGTTTATACCAAAGCTCTGCTTATGCAACCTGAAAAGAGTGTGACTGGTCTTATTGACCAAATGTAGCGACATCAGTATTAATACTGTTCTTCTTGCTGACCCCGCAATTATATATCCAGCATTGCCAGGTACCCATTTAATACACCTGGGGTGTTTCACAAAGACCAAGATCGACTTTAAATTGGACTTAACTATATGGCAGGCTGTTCATACTACTATTTTCTCTCACCATTTACTGGCATTGGTCTCTCAAGGGACGTACAAATCATGGTCACCAATCTACAGAATGTACACCTTTTTGATAATTCATTATTGAAGGAAAAATTAATATCTAAAGATCATAATGGTGAGAGCAACCAGTGGCATGAATGGCCTGCCATAGTTAAGTCCAACTTAAAGTCGATCTTAGTCTTTGTGAAACACTCCCAAGGGTCGAGAAGGGAAGCACATTATGTGTAAGACTCCTTGTGCAAGGATGTAAGCGCCAAGCAAGAATCGGACTTGGTACCCTTTTATGAGCGCCATAGAGCCTTCACCAATCTGCAAAATGTAGGCCTACGTATATTTTGGGATTGAGTTGAACATCCTAAAGAAAAATATGATATGGAATGATATACTTTTCGTGTTTTTCTAGAACTTTTGGATCTTGAGCCAGCTCCAAATAATGGAACGATGGGAAGCCTTCATCATATGCTCAGAAATCCTAAACCTCTTCCAGATGATTCAACCACCCCCACGCCTAAAATGGACTGTCCCTTCCCAGCTGATGAGGATTACAACATGCGATTGGAGAATGATACTTCAGGATGTCACTGTGTGAGTCACCTTATAAATCACAATTAGTTATGAAAAGTACATAAATGCCTTATCATAATAATGCACATTTTCTGAGGAACCCAAACCCAAATGGATTGTATGTACACCTCTTCGTACCAGTATATAAGCCTCTGTCTGCCTTTAATTTTAATTTAGTGATTTGTAAGTGAACTATTTGCTCCGTCGCTCCATGAATAGGTTTCCATGAAGATCGTTTCTCTGTTGACAAATACAAAATAAATGAATGAATAGTTTTATATATTAAATGGGTTCATGAAACATCCAGTCCTTAACGCCAATTACTAAAATGAAACCATGCTTTTAATTACTCGTTGATTGTGTCATCGTTGATTGTGTCACGTTATTCGCTTAGTCAAAATACACTCTATTTAGGCTTATTTATAGGTTTAAAGTGGAATCTTGTTTGGAATCGGGTTATGGTGACAGCTGAGGTATATCACTATGTGCAGAAGGTCGTAATTTGCTGACACCAGACTTAGTGAAAATATCATTAATATGTGTACAAGTCTCTCAGCAAACCCGTGGTCCCATCAAAATATACCCCTAGTCTCTCGGAGAGTCTTCGGTGAGGGAAATGTAAGATAACGACTTTTCCTTATTGGGCGATCGGCGGAAAATGCAGAGCATTACATAAGGCTTGGTGGCCATAAAACTGATGGCTAATTATGTTGATTTACAGCACCAAATATATGTTAAACGCCCGAATGGTGTTAAATTCCCCGTGAGAGCTCACTGCTGCGCGTCTTAATTTAATAGTTTAGGAAGATGTCCTCGGAGCAAGTGTCGAATATGTTATGACCATGCATTGTACGATATCGTATCATTTTCCTTTCACAGAATGCCACCGATGCTGAGATGTACGATCAAGAATTAAACCTTTCATCAGAGGAAGGTAATTAAATATACCTCTTACTACTGATGAAACAATTATGCATACTTTTGGAGAATTTTTTTCTTGAAAGCTTGATTGAGGCTTGTCCGATATAGCAACAAGTGATTTAGGCAGACTGGATTCCAAGTATTGTAGGTCAGTCATTAATAACGAGTTCATGGAATAACTCGTCACTAGGTCCCCAGGAAAGAAACATTCATAAATTTGAATGTGTTAGTAAACCGGTCTATTGCAATTGACAGATCAATTTATTGGTGGTGGCGGTAGAGGAGGGAGGGGGAGGGGGGTACATTCTGACGCCAAAGTCACTTTAATCATTTTGAAACGTTACTTCGTTATTGAAATAGGCCTACACTTGATAAGATATAAACATGCGCATACTCGGGCACATCGAGTCGATCACTGTCGGCATTAACTGTTGTCGTATACCAGCATACCGGTATTCAAAACTTCTCGGAGGTGAAAAGGAGGGGAGGATGGAGATGGGTAAACATCTAGCCCCCCCCCTTCCTCGTCTCGTATGCCTATGGTAATCAGATTAACTTAATGATATAAATTCTAAAATTTGGAATATTTATTTATAGTCGCTACCAAAGTGCCCGATAGTAAATTTGTCTTAAACTCTGTCGTAGCATTATGTTCTTTGATTTGCATCGTTTTTTGTTAAAGTGACCCCTAGTAATCTTTGAATCGTATTTATATCTACAGTGGATGAAGCTATGCTGCAGCACGCACCGTTGGGCGCTCCTGTCACAACCTTTGACACGGATTATTGTCACCTAACCCAGCATGATTACGTCACAGCGTACAGTCATGACCTCCGATCTCCAATATGGTCGTCTTACACACTTCAATGGCCCCAGGTAGGTACTTGAACAGAGATGACAAATATTCTTCCGCAAATATTTTGTTTATAAAGTTTGATGAAATATGATACTTTGACAATTTATACTTTCTTTTTAAACCTAATAATTGTTAATTTGTTTGCTTATTTATGATTCAACGTCAAAAAGTACTTTTTAGTATTTTATGGTTGTTAATGTACCGAAAATTGTTTATATGTATATGGAATGCAGCAGAAAATAAACCAAATCAAATCAAAATTTTGAAACTGGGAGACCAATATGATGGTAGTACTGTAATAACACATTTTCAACCTGCATGGGCTTATATTGAACGGGAGTAGAAAATAATTTGTTTATTTTAGTTATTCATTCAATGTTTGTTTACAAACGTTGACATTTTCCCTCTTACATAGAATATCTAGCAAACGCAGGCCTTTTTTTTAAACTTCCTGATGATGTCTATAGGATATTAGTGATAGATGTTTACACAATAATACAAGAGATGTCTTAACGAACTTGGAACTAATATCTCCCCTCAACTGTTATCTTTCAGCCGATGAATAAGATGCCGATTATACCCGACTGCCGAGTGCGAACCGATGTCCGAATCGAGGCCGAATACTCTCCGAGTTGTTCCGATTACGAGGGCCTTACCGATGACTTCACTGATTTAACCTCCGGCTATCTGTTCTCTCCCGGTTAGAGTTTTAATTTCATAAAAAATATATTTTACATATTCTCATTTCGGATACACCGTTTATAGTCTGGGATGAAAAACTCCAAACATTTGTTTTATATCTCAAACATTTACTAAGACGCAAAAGGAAAAAACATTTAAAACGTCTAAAAAAATTACTGCTCTACGCTCAGAAATGAAATTAGGACTTATAAAGACATGAGAGTCAATATATAAGTTTATAAATTCGCAAAATTATATCATGCTCTCAAGAGACTTGTTGCTGCTTATAAGTAACGGCTTACATGGTGATGTAGATATACAGTAGGCTTACAGTTGCACCATGTCAGAGGGGGGGGGGGGGATTGGGAAGTCCTGAAAAGGACTGTTGGTAATCTTTCTTGAGCTTATAGTTCTAAAGAGAACTATAGCGCCGGTAGGAGAGGATGGGTGGTAGGAGGGGCTATCATTCCGGACAGGTTGAATTTCCTGACGACGGATAGTCAACCTGTTCGAAACGTCGAGCCCTCCCTACTACCCATCCTCTCCTACCGGCGCTATAGTTCTCTTTAGAACTATGAGCTCAGGAAAGATTACCAACAGTCCTTCTCATGACTATCAACAATCCTTTTCAGGACTCCTTAAATCCTCCCCTCTCACAGGGTGTAACCGTAAGCCTACTGTATAAGAGACTTGTTATTGAAATAACCCTTGAATTTGTACACATTGTGGGGCCCGAATACAATGGTTACCTTTATGTAGGATCCAACAATATAGAATTGAAAATAATCAACCTTTAATACATTTTATTTTCATATCATCACAGATGCATGCAGTCCCAAATACTGAAATAAGAGCGCCTGAAATTCAAAGAATACCATCCATGTATTCAATTTTGAAACTCTTTTTGATTTAAATCTATAAGGGGCTTTGAGAAGAAGATTGTAAATCCTTGATTATTATTATCTTAACAAGTTCCCGTTTAGACGAAGTCGGAAACCAATAACTGACATGATGTTTCATTTTTCTGTTTTCAGCTTTAACGGATAGTTCTGAACGCCTCATGGATACCCTTATTTCAACCAACACGGTACCACAGTTTCCAGGTTTTATCACAGGTATGTAATTTGGGTTTTTACAGACGTGTATCAATCAGACCTTTAACGTCACCATCCGAAAGACGTAACTCAAACGATGGTCTGCTGAGTTAGTTTGTATGCAAAGACAGAGGGCTAGTCCAACTCACCCCTCGTGTACACCTCTAACCTCTCCACTATGCTACATTAATACACCCCTCACCTCATATTCTTCAAATAATGGCCTTGCCTTATTCATATTGGTAAATTTCAAATTTGAAAGCATAGATACACAAGATAGTGCTATCTTAGACCTGCAAAATAAAGTAGAAAAGCTTATAAAATGAACTTTTGAAACAACAGAAACTCAGAAGAAAAAAAAAACATAACCAACACTCGATGACCAGGAGCGGTACTTTTCGAGAAACTGCATACTATTCACTGGGGTCTATGAAGGATAGTTTACATTTTCTCTTTTCTCTATGTCTTGTTTCATATATGGGTACAGATTTCACTGATTTGAATTGGTCAGGAACAATGCCATTTTAGCAAAAATGATTTCTTTCAGAGGAACATCAAACATTAGATTACATAAGAGCACGATGACAAATACTTTCGGAAAACCAACCAAAGGCAATCCTCTTTACCCATCCCCTGTTAAAACTTGAGAACGTTACAGTGACGTATTATACGTAATTTGAACAGGGTTTCTACTGTATGAGATATACATAAGGGTATTAATATCACCCTTGAGTTGATTTCTCGAAATTCTTTGCCACTGAATGTACTTTTCGAGTATTACTCTTAACTCAATTGTTTTCAACGCTTTAGTTGTATTATAATGACTCTCTCTCCCTTCCCCTATCTTTCTCTTTCTCTCAAACTCCCTGGACTTTTCACCATCAGATATATGGGATGGCTTTCTTGTACCCCATCTGGCTCTGTGGGCTAACATGAGCTCGGAGATCAACGTCGTGACCGGTCCCGTGTTCGACTACGACGGTGATGGGTTAAGAGACAACAACAACACGCTTGAGAAAGACGGGTAGGCCTAAATATATCCTTTCAATATACATTTTCTTCATCTGCCGGAAGAGGAGGAGGGGGCACAATCTGAATACCTTTAGTAATAATACGCAAGTAAATAGTGCCCCACCCCGGCCCTGGGGGGGGGGGGGGGGGGTTTCCTTTTTTTTGCGTCAGAAAACGGAATAAGGCAACGAACGACATTCGTAGTATCATCGATCAGTACTTGTGTAGGCAAAACAAATGAATAAATAATTGTTTATAATATTGAGATGAAATCGGTTACCCTTTAGATTTTTTTAATCAAAAAATTATATTGGATAACATTTGAACCTTTTGTTACGCCTTTTTTTAATCCTCCTTATTCTCATCAGAATATTGGATAAAATTAGCAAGTATCCGAACCAACGGAAGGTACTATTTACATCAATGATATCAGTTATTAAATGAAACTCATCTCGCAGTAATCATGTGTGTTTATTATTACTACATCTCTTTATGATAATAACAACTCATTGGTCGGAGTAACATGGAGAGAAGGCGAACAATCGCACTCTCAAACTTGAACTAAAGGTTGGTATAAAAGTTTTATAAACCAATTTTTTTTTTTTTTTTTATATCTCTTTAATTTATTTCCAGGGTGATTTATGGCGATTCTCCTAGTCTGCTGCCCTCTCACTACTTCATGATTATAGCAAGATGCAAAGGAGGTGCCCATTTAAACAGCGCATGCGCAGAAGTAGAATCCGCTGCTTTCGTCTTGAGAAACAACCGTGGGATCAAAACTTGTCAGGTACAACATTAAAACAACAACATCAACAACAACATCATTATCACCCCCATCATCAACATCATCATGATCGTTATAATCAGCATAATCGGATCATTTCAAGTCATCATATTATACAGCATACTATTTCCCAATATCTACCAAAATTCAAGTAAGGAGCCATGTACGCGCATGGCCTCTGCCAGGTCCCTCCCATCATCATCACCATCACCATCAAAATCATCATCATCATCATAATTATCAACACCACAACAAACGATCAAAATCATCAAAATTGATACACTCCATTTGATCAATTTCTGTACATGTATTTCATTTCATTATTAGTTTTATTTATAAGTAGGTTTTGTTAATTGGCAATATTCAAATTATATTCTTCTGAGGTATACATGTCCGATTAGATATTTGTTAGGGTTATGATTAGGTTAAGGGTTAGCCGGCTAGCGTTACAAAACCCTATAGGTTACAAAAGAAAAGGTCGTATACAAGTGAGTTACGGGACCATATACTGCTACAGTACAGCTGCTCTGCGTTGGGGGCTAGATGGATTCTCCTAGTACAGTGTAGTTTTAAGTTAATTAATGCCATAAAAACATCCTTTTCTTTCAACTTTATAACAAGGATTCTTACAGATATTTGTTATATTGTTTTAATCGACAGACACAGCCAGACTACGTGGAGCATCACCTAACTACAATCAAGGACATCGAGAAATTGACCGGACTCGAGTTTTTCCCACAACTGCCTCGGTACGAAGCGATCCAGTTGAAACTCTATGCACCCAACAAAGGCGACATATGGGCTCAGTGGCCACTAATGGACAGTCTACATTGATAATTATTGTATGTTCTTATGACAATTCCTTTAAGGAAAGGAAGAAAAGTATCGCAACTTTAGTAATTCGTATAGTTTAAAGTGATTATTCTCCAAAACTCCAATATTTTGCGTTATTAAGGAATTTTCTCTTTTATTGCTGCAAATAAATGACAAGGAGGTATTCCTCCTTTCTATATTTCCATGCTTTATTTTATTATTAAAAGAAAATCATTTATGCGATTCCACCTATCATAGAGAAGAGCAAATATCAAAATTATGTAAATTATTGAATATCTATGTAAATTTTAATTTGTAAAGTCAGAGTTCGTAATAAATAATATAAAATAAATACCCATTCAATACGTTTGATTCTATTTGTTTTGATTGTTGAGCCAACTTTTGAATAGGATAACTAAATTTATTTGATATCGTCTACACTAAACAAAATGAATATCCCAAACCCTTTCTTCATCTACTTATTCATATTTACATATCATTGAACAGATCAAAGAAACCATTATCCTCATCATCAACAGAACGTAATGAGGTGTACGGGTATTAATATAGTTTCTGAAGATGTTTGTATTTAATTGAACATAATAGATCTCCCTGCCCATATGTTTTTTTTTCTCTCTCTCGTATCCTCTATAAAGACTTGCTCCAATCTCTCTCTCTCTCTCTCTCTATTTATATGCCTGCTCCATGGCTATTCCTCCCTCCCTCTCTTTTTCTCTCTCTCTCTCTCTCTCTCTTCGATACACGCTTTCTACAATATCTCTCTACCTCTCTGACACTATGAACATGACTGACAATGAAAGCGGACAAAATATACAGTTCCTCAGGTAGACAAAGGAACATCCCTTCACTGCTATTATGTAAAAATGTGTAGAACAGGTGTCACATGCATATTCACTTTTTACATAATAGCTGTGAAGGGATGTTCCTTTGTCTACCTGAGGAACTGTATATTTTGTCCGCTCTCATTGTCAGTCATGTTCATAGTGTGATATGCCTGCTCCCTGTCTATCTCTTCTCCTCCCTCTTTCTTTCTTTTTTCTCTTTTTATCTCTCTCTCTTTTAATTTTCATAGTTACCCCTCTCACAACATGAACAAAAGTAAATTAACCCGAGGAGGAATTATTACGTCATTCCATTTAATGAGACAGTTGTGTGCACAATGTGTCAGAGAATAAAGCAGCAGATTAAAAAATTGACAATTAACAACTCATTAATGCATACGCCTCAATGGTTTCCTTTGCACGTTTTATCTACTCATGAAGCTCATGTACAAGATTGTACTCTTCAATGCATTATATCAAAACAATCAAATTTCCAGTGAGTTGACTAACCTGTTGTCAACACAAAAATATATTGGGCTACATGTTGGCATATTGATACTTCACTTTTGAAACGAGATTCAAATTGTATTAGTTATATTTATTGACTTCATATATTTTAGAGGCAAAATTATGAATTGGTTGGGCTTAGGTTAAGGTCAGTGATGACTGATCACCGATGATTTTTTTTTCTCGCATCAATTTGACAAAAGTCTCAACAAACAGAGAATACGTCTGACCACATGGAAAAGATCCAGCTAGTATGCTTCTCGAACTTTTCAATGCTACTATTTCCCTGCAGTTGAAATAAAGAAAAGAGAAAATGTAAAGATTTATTAAATATATTAAAACAAAATCTAAGGTATTTTGTTGCAGTATCCTGACAATGTGCATGCACCGATTGCAATTCAGAAACAATAGTGTTATGTGATATGGTGTGATTCTGCTAGCGGGAATATCCATGTTTGTTGGATGAAATGTACCCACACTTGGTTGAACATTACCCATTGTTGGTAAACTCTTAACCAACAAACATGCATGGTTCCTTTCTTCCCCTCTTATGAGTAAAATTTTACCCAACCCTTTAAAATTTATGAAGATACATAATGGGAAAAATATGGATTGGATATTTCTCTCGAATATGAGTAACTCTTGGTAATCAGAAATGAAAAAGGAAATCCTAAAACAGAGGAAGTTACCATGTCGTGCTTAGTTGTTTAATCATATAGTTAAATTATCAATCAAATGACAACGATGGTTGCTCGAGCCTGACTTGTAGGAAACAAACATGCCCTTCATAATGTTAAGTCTTTTTGATCAAAATTATGCGCACTTAAAAGCCATCTTGTGTCATGATTATTGAGTACTCCTAAATGTGTAGTCTTTAAACAACACTCTCATTTATAATTACAATGCCGGTGATCATGACCATCGTAAATATTACCAATAAAATTGTATATGTCTGTACTGCACATCCACGAGTCATATATCACCGTTAAAAGTATTGCTACACCCACAACAAAAAGTGAGTCACCCTTACTCAAATTGATGAGTCACTGGTTTGTCCTTCAAGTGTTTCGCTGTACGGACAAACCAGTGACTCATCAATTTGAGTAAGGGTGACTCACTTTTTGTTGTGGGTGCATCAAGACATAGACCCCCCTACTCCCTAGGCCTATCACACACATACCATACCATGCCAGAGTCACTGTCCACATTTGCAATGGAAAATATATCCTAAAATATCACATTTTAGCGATGTAATCGGTGGTCCCGCTACCCGAATCTGAAAAATCTACTTTGTACGCACTAAATTAAGCCTTAACTTGAGATTTATTTGTCACCCATACTGTCACGAAACAATCTTGAATTGATTCGTTTTACATCAAATAACAAGGATCTAGGAGTTTCGTTGTATAAAACAATGATGCAAGATCATGCATGTTTTCATTCGACACGGCTTCGTGCGATACAGTAGAATCTATACACTATGAACATGACTGACAATGAGAGCGGACCAAATATACAGTTCCTCAGGTAGACAAAGGAACATCCCTTCACAGCTATTATGTAAAAAGGTGAATATGCATGTGACACCTGTTCTACACATTTTTACATAATAGCAGTGAAGGGATGTTCCTTTGTCTACCTGAGGAACTGTATATTTTGTCCGCTCTCATTGTCAGTCATGTCCATAGTGATAGTTAAGTTACACACAGCCTCATCAACTCGAGTGCGGATATCGTAAAATGAACGCATGCATCATTTGTATAATAATCAGAAGATTCAGCCCACGAATCCAGTCATAAAAATCATCGTTTAAAACCATATGAATAATTATGCGTACCAATTTTTCACTAGCTGCAGTCAAAACTCTTCTGAATCCAAGATATAAGATGGCGACGTCGCGTCGTCGATCGGGAATTCAAATATGGCTCGAGAATGCGCATTTTGGATGACGTCACGAAAGCATGCGCGCGCATGCAGCCTCACTTTCAAGTTGACTCACTTTTTTCTTCTAAAATGCTCTTATGTCGATCTTGACTCATTTTTTACGACCATGTGAGTCAGTCGAAGCATTTTGCAAATGCGTCAGCTCATGATTGACACACTGGTGAAATATAAATGAGTCAATAGAGACTCATTGGTTGTTACTAATGAGTCAATTTACACCTGACTCAAAAATTATGCTTAAATGTGTCAAATGACTCACTTTTTGTTGTGGGTGTATTAAATAAACAAATCATTACGTTAACAATGGCATTGGTCATTTTGAGGCTGGTAACAGAGGTGGTAAAGATAAGAGCGAAAGAAATATATCTTGCCGACTTTTCAAGTTTGTCTTCTTGACCTTACTCATTTTCATGACTAGGCTATTTGATAGAGGTGTCGAATCGAGAAAAAAAAAAGAAGAACAAAGTGAGAGGTGGATTAATATCATTCATAGAAGAAGCATTCTATTTCTTATGCATTTTATTTAGATTTGGAAATATTGTTCATGCTTGACTTACCGGAACAACCTAGGAACTACCAACAAACTGCAATACAAAAATAAAAGATACAAAATGATAAAAACAATAATAAATCAATAAATCGAATCAAACAAAACTTGGTTGGTAACTAAAGTTATCACGAAATATCATTGGCAAGGATATAATAAGTGATAGAAAGTATCTTTCTAAAAGTGCAAACTCTCTTTAAATCTGGTCTGATTATGTCCAAACATCATTGCCATGCATGTTGGCACATTTCAATAGGTGACCGCACAATCATTTATATACGACTTTTGGAAATATAGGTTGTTTGTAATCGTATTCGTTTAGTTGGTTGACAACATTAGAAATGAATTGCTTACCTCTCTTATTTCTTCCTCGACATTCAACGCATTAGAATTGGTGATCTCATCTTCGTTGACTAAAACAATACAAGATAAAAGATGAATAATGATCGAAACAAAATTAAATCAACAATTTTTTTTTTTTTAAATTGGTCGGTAACTAAATTTTTTACGAAAACTCAGCGGCAAGGATAATAAGTGATATAAAGTATTTTTCTTGTCATCGCAAACTTTCTCCCAAATCTGGTCGGATCATGTCGAAACATCAATGACATGTTGGCACATCTCAATAGGTGACCGCACAAGCGTACATGTATATATACGACTCTTGAAATTGCTTGGTCGGTTGTTTTGTAATCGTATTCGTTTAGTTGGTTGACAACATTAGAAATGAAGTGCTTACTGCTTCTCCCGGGCCTAAAATTTTCGGGTAGGGGGCCTGTTTCCTCGACATTCAACGCACTTGCTGTCACGGCCAAGGTAATCAGAAAGTAGAGAGCAATCATGGTTTTGGACGCCATTTTCAAAGTCTAAGGAAAATAAAAGAAACATAGAATACCTTTTGATCATTTGGTCAAAGCCAGGCCTAGCGCGACCCCCCCCTTAAAAAAGAAAGAAAAAAAGAAAGTGGTGCTCCATCTCCCCCCCCCCGTTGATTTTTTTTTGAGTTCTCACTACCCACCCCCCCCCCCCCCCTCCTCGCTCATTCACCGGCTAATTCGCCGCTAGGTTACCCCCCTCGCAAAGTCTCAGTCACACCTCTGGCTCAAAGTTGGCATAAGAACCCCCCCCCCCTCCCTTTAAAAAGAGTGTACGGGCTTGAAAGCTACGGTCACGTTGCAACACAATCAAGAATGTTAGCATAGAATATTGAAGTGCTGAAACTTTTCTTTTAACACTCATCAAAAATGAACAGAAAGCCCAAATCAAACAATATTTACTAATTACGAAACTGAAGGAACAAATTGCACTCAAAAATATCGGGCTTCGAGACGACAGGCTGCCAGAAAATACAGGAATTGCGGTTTGTTCTGATAAATGCAAGGCGGAAGGCTTCAGAATGTCATATTCTTCGCTTTCTGAAACCAAACAACTGATAATGTTTTGAATGCCTTATTGAAAGAGGATGTTCCCGGTCCATTTCTGCACTGCTGTCAGTACATGCACTTAACAGCTTAACCCCACCTCCTTAAGTTTTATGTTTTATACATCCAGAGCCGGGACCTAGGCCAAGAGCATTAGGTCAAAATAGGCTTAAACCTGGAAATTTTTGGTAACAAGCTGATTTTTTCAGGATAGCTCCAGGAATATGTCTAGAATAACATACTAAAAGTCCTCGTATATCCTCCTTGAGCGTTTTCCGTAATCCAAGATGGCGTCCAAAATGGCCGCCATTTCCTGAATTTCTTATAACTTTGCAACTAGATAACCCAAATACAAAATTTAAATGTCTAAATATATGTTTTTTAGCATAAGGAACTCAATAAAATACTTGTTGATAAATTTTGAAACACACAAGTAGCTATAAACCACTTTAGCCCTTCCCGAAATCCAATATGGCGCCCAAAATTGCTGCCATTTCCTGAATTTCTTATAAATGTGCAACTAGATAACCCAAATACCAAATTTAAATGTCTAAATATATGTTTTTCAGCATAAGCAACTCAACCAAATACTTATCAAAATTTTGAAAGACACAAGTAGCAGTAAAACCACTTGAGCCCTTTCCGAAATCCAAAATGGCGTCCAAAATGGCCATTATTTCGAATTTATCTCACTGTATTAAGGTAGATACGTTATGAATACAATCAAATGTCTATACTAGAAAAGCACTATTGTAATACATATCAGTACAAATAAACCTTTCATTAAATAATTAAATATTTCTTATACATAACGTATACACACCCACCCACCCACCCACACACACATGCACACATTATGACTGCTTCCATCAGACTGACAGTGTGCAAACCGTGAAGAGTACTCAACGTTAGATGGAACTGAAAATGGAGACACATTAGTACCAATTACTGTCGCAAAGGCAAAAGTCACAAGGTTTCAAACAGGAAATGCACCTCAATTGCACATGCCATGTCATCTCTGCTAGTAGACCAGGTCATTTCTGCTCGTAGACCAGGTCATTTCTGTCGCCAATATTGTTGGAATGGCTTCGTATAAACACCGGAAGTGTGGCTCACGTGAACAGATAGACATCTTGAGCTGAGCAACATTAGCTTTGTCCTTCATGGATTGGTTTCATGAAAGTGGCCATGCAGAGTGACCAGTACGAGAATTGAAACTCTGCCCTTCATAAATTTAGACCCCTCAAATCCGAGTACCATCTACACGGCACTATACTTTGCACAGTCACAATGTGAAAAACATATAACTTAAGAATATGTGCAGTAACATTTAACCAGCCCTCGTACATCAAGGCAGCAGAGATTGTAGCTTCTTCTCAAGACCTAGGAAAAGTAATCGTCCGTTTTGGTGGATTTCACCTCCTCATGTCATATCTCGGCAGCATATAGTCCACGTCATGGGCAGAAGTATGCTCGTAGAGCTATGGAAGACAGTGTACGCCAAAGGGTCTGTCATACATATGCAATCTGGTCATGCATTTCCCCTGATGGGTAAACCTGGCGTCTTAGACAGCATAGATAAGGACCACTTAGCGAATCTGTATGGTGCACTCCTCAACCAGGACAAGAAGGTGACTGCTGTACCTGAGAAGAGTGTGTCAAACAGTTAAAGTCAGATCATTTCACAACTCATTGAACGGGCAGCAGGGAACAGTAGGACAGGGAAACTTTGGTTGCAGTAAATCCGACATTTATGTGTCTCTTCTGCAATGTTTCATTCCAGCTGAAAGGACAGGGGACTGGAAGCTCCATCTCAGCTGTGTGAGGGAAATGATACAACATTTCCATGATGCAGGACATCTTCCCTAGTTCAAATATGCCAGGTTGTTTTTTTACAACAGATGGAAGCTCTAAAGCAAACCATGCAAGGAAATGAATATACACACTTCGCAGAAATGGGATACTTCACCATCCGCCGTGTGGATTCATTCTGGGGTGGAAACTTCTCTGATCAGACCATTGAAAAGTTCCTGATGCGGCAGCTGAAAACATTTAGAGAAATGACTCGTGGACGTGGAATCACAGAGAGTACATTGGCTATTAAAGTGGGTTCATGCACTTCCTCACTGTGTTCCTACCTGTGCTGAACTGGAACAGTTCACCGGAGTACACACTGGTACACCAGAGCAGCATAAAGACATACAGCAAAGTACCAGGTCAAGAGACAATAAAGAAAGATATATCTTTGTTGGATGGCTGCAGGCACATCACCATTTGCTTGATACGAAACTAATTGCCTGGTCCTGGCATCGTC
The DNA here is from genome assembly GCA_035222895.1 of Strongylocentrotus droebachiensis. NCBI lineage: Eukaryota > Metazoa > Echinodermata > Echinoidea > Camarodonta > Strongylocentrotidae > Strongylocentrotus > Strongylocentrotus droebachiensis. The sequence continues at coordinate 234,704 of JAVYIG010002233.1, forward strand.
GCTGGCTTATCTGTTAATTGTGATTAACCTGTACAAATCGGCCTAGTAGCGGCATCCGAAACGAATGCATGGTAGGAAGTTTACAGAATTCAAGCTACGTACGTCGTAAGGACAAGGTGAAGACCATTGGTGCCAAGAGTAAGAGAGTGAAAATCAGGGGACAAAGCACATAACTCAACCCAACACTACTGTTCAACAGAATAACATGTGTCCTGAATAACAACACTGAGATGGAATCGGTCTTTGCTTATGAACATATTCCCACGCACTTTCCCTTTCAAGGTGGGGTGATGCGGAAGCCAAAGAGTTCTCTGGGTCTCCTGCTGAATTCGTTCTCCAAGCAATCCAACGTGCCAGAAATGGTCTCTTTGTTTAAGATGGTGGTCGCCTACAGCACCCTTAAGCATTATGGAGCTCATTTGACGGTGGTGTTCGATGGATATGGAAGTGCAACTTCGACAAAGGTAGCTGAGCAGAGACGAATAGCCCAAAGATGTACCTCTTTATTTGATGATAATATATTATATGCCAACAAGCACAACCCAAAACAGCTTTCCTTGCCAACAGTAACAATAAGATGAGACTTATACAAACTCTACGTGACAAAATACGTACCGGTATCAAGCAGACAGAAGCGGATGCCACTAACCTGATTGTCTCTACAGCACAAGCAGTAGCAGAGTCAGAACTGGTCATGCTAGTTGCTCCGGCAACCACTTCCACAGATATGCACATGCTATGCCGCAGAATCCTGTCACGGTCTTCAACATTCATGAAATTCAGCATGCCATAGGGGACACTAGAAATTGCCTGATGTTTCTTTAAGCTGTGACAGGGTGTGATACGGTCTCTGCAATCTACCATCAGGGCAGTCGTAAAACTTTCAATATGGTCCACAAGAAACTTGACTATGGCTTGCTTGATACATTCGCAGTGGAAGCACCCATGACGAGGTAAAAAAAGAGCCGGGAAAGCCTTTATGGGGCCAGCAGTTCTTGATGACTACCGTAACACTGCATACAATTAAACGGGCAATTGGTCGCAGTTCTCTGAGTTCATCCTTTCAGTACTTCCAACTAGTAATGCAGCAAAGCAACATCCATACCGCACCTCTTACAGTCTATGTATAAAAAGCTTTAGCGATCTTGGTACTAATGTGTCTACATTTTGTACTCTTCACGGTTGCATACTGTCAGTCTGATATCGTTGAGGATGATGGAAGCAGCCATATGTGTATGTGGGTGTGTGTGTGTGTGTACTTTATGCATAAGAAGTATTTTTTAATTAAAAGATTGTTGTACTGATATGTATTTCAATGGTGCTTTTCTAGTCTAGACATTTGATTATATTCATTACGTATCTACTTACAATGAGATAAATTTGGAAATATTGGCCATTTTGGGTGCCATTTTGGATTTCGGGAAGGGCTCAAGTGGTTTTACTGCTACTTGTGTCTTTCAAAATTTGTTAATAACTATTTGGTTGAGTTCCTTATGCTGGAAAACATATGTTTAGACATTTAAATTTGGTATTTGGGTTATCTAGTTGCAAAGATAGAAGAAATAAAGGAAATGGCGGCAATTTTGGGCGCCATTTTGGATTTCGAAAAGGGCTAAAAGTGGTTTATAGCTACTTGTGTGTTTAAGAATTTATCAACATGTATTTTATTGAGTTCCTTATGCTAAAAAACATATATTTAGACATTTAAATTTTGTATTTGGGTTATCTAGTTGCAAAGCTATAGGAAATTCAGGACACGGCGGCCATTTTGGACGCCATCTTGGATTGCGGAAAACGCTCAAAGAGGATTTATGAGGACTTTTAGTATGTTAATCTAGACATATTCCTGGACCTATCCTAAAAAAATCAGCTTGTTACCAAAAATTTCCATGTTAAAACTAATGCTCTTGGCCTAACCTCCCGATAACGAGATCACTGGGCCATCTTACCCATCAGAGTTGCCATAGCAAAGCTCCTGATTTTTTTATTTTTTTATTTTTATTTAAATATATTTATTCAGGATATCAAGAATCAGATATACATTGTAGATGCAAAATCTGTTTTACATCATGGTCCTGAACAGGATAAAAATGTAGTACACGGAAATATAAATAATAAATATCACCAAAGCTCACAAGCGAAGGTAAGAACAGTATAAAACTAACATATAAGAATAATACGCATTAAAAGTAGTAAAAAGCACAAAACAAAAAACAAAAAACGACAATGTAATAATTGAAATTAACAGCGGAAAAACATCAAATCACTTTAATAAAAGGCATTAAAATATCACCAAAAATATTAGAAGAGGAGAAGGGATATAAGGAAACTGTTAAAAAGTAAAGGAGGAAAGGGGCAAAGAAAGAAAGAGGGAAGAGGGAAATGGAGAGAGATTAAGAGAGAGAGAGAAAGAAATAAGCCATGTCAAGAGCAGTAAATGAATCGGCATTATATCACACAAGTTTAAACAAATTGTCCTCGTACATACGTTTAAAAACATCGATAGATTTAGCATTTTGAAAAGCAGAAGGTAAGCTATTCCAGATTTTACCACCAGCGTATCTAAAAAAATTCTTAAAACATTCAAGATTAGGCTTGGGTAAAACAATATTCAGCGTATTGGCAAGTCTAGTGTTAAAACGATGTCTGTCAAAAACCATTTCCACTTCATTGCATAATCGTATTGGGGCTTTCCATGAATACAGTTGTACATTATACATGCTAACAAATAGTCCCGTCTAGTATCAATGGATTGCCAGTTTAATGAATTCATTATATTCAAGCTATTTACATCATAATCAAAAAATTCCCTACGACAATACGTGCAGCTCTTTTCTGTAGTCTTAAAATAATGTTTCTGTTTTGTAAAGAACAGTTTCCCCATACGGAACAAGAATAATGTAAGATTGGCTGTATGGTACATTTGTATATTTTATTCAAAATGGAAGAGCTTAAAAATGTATTGAGCTTTCTCAAAGTAAAAATCTTATAACTTAATGATTCGGTAAGAGATTTAATGTGGATATCCCAAGATAATCTATCATCAATTTCAATCCCTAAATATCTGATACTTCTTACTTGTTCTATTTTTTCAGTATCAATATGCACCTTTAGACTTAATTCATCGTTACCTCGTGTGTTACTACTAAACAGCATAACATTACTCTTATTAGTATTAATACGTAATCTATTTTTACAATACCATTCATTTATATCATATAAATCTGCTTGGAGCTTAGATGTAATGACATTAATATCGATATCAGAAACATATAAGACAACATCATCAGCGTATATATTACACGTACTTAACCGTAAGCAATCAGTTATATCATTTATAAAAACAAGAAAGAGGGAGGGGCCTAAAATACTCCCCTGAGGAATTCCTATAGTAAGGTCCTTTGTTTCGGACAGTTTATCATGACAATAAACTGCTTGTTTCCGACCAGATAAAAAACTAGAAAACCATTTAAGTTCAGTATTTAAATTACCATACTTATTCAATTTGGACAACAGAAATTCATGGTCAATACAATCAAAACATTTTGAAATATCAAGAAAACATGCACCAACTTTTTTCCTTTTCATTAAAAGATTCGTACCAATCATCAATAGGGACTTTTAGATTTACACGACGAGAGCGTGGACTGCCGCGTGTGATATTGTGTTAAGGCACTGGGCCGTGCCCGGCAGTGCCTTAAAAGGACGTCACATTACCTTAAAAGGACGTCACATTACCTTAAAAGGATGTCACACGTGGCGGTCCACGTTTTCGTCGTGTAAATCCAAAAGTCCCTAATGACTCTATGTAAACATGTATTAGTTGAATGATTTGGCAAGAAAGCATATTGGTCAACACTAATAAGATGATTAGTCTGCAAGTAAGATAAAAATTGAGACTGAACTTCCTTTTCAAGCAGTAATTTTTAGCAATATGACATACGACTGAGATGGGTCTATAGAATTTGAAATATTATTCTTATCACCTTTACCTTTATAAATAGGCGTAGTTCTAGCCAGTTTCCAATCATTAGGTAAAAATCCACAATTTAAACTTTCATTAAAAAGATAATTAAGGGAAACATTAATAAAAGGAGCTGAGATTTGAAGTAATTTTCTATCAAATCTAAGATATCAAGGCTACTCTCTTTCGACAATAGAGAGAGATTATGTTTAGTTTTCCCGGGACTGATTGATTTCAAGACGAAGGTATGTATACTTTCAGGGTTGTTCCATGATAGATTATGATTACTGAAAGTTTCTGAAATCTTCTTACCGATATTTACAAAATAATCGTTCAATCTATTACTGTCTAGATCAGATGGTAAAACAAAGTCTTTTCCCCCCTTCCAGTACTTTTGCTTAACTCCTTCCATAACTTCTTACTATCCTTACTGTATCTCTCAGATACTGAGTAAAAATATTCTCTCTTCTCTTTTCGTATGAGCTTGGTGACTGAATTCCTGAGATTTCGATATTCAGTCAATAGATATGGAAATTTTAGTCTATCATATTTTTTCTTTAATGTGCACTAAAAGCCCGCTGCACAAGAGGCGAAGAAATGTCTTAAGAAATGCAGATCTACGCTGAACAACTGAATTTACACTAATTATTCCCAAATTCCAGACTCTCAACTATACCGAAAAATACAGTCACTGTGGCTGCTTCGAAAACGTGGAACAATGTCCCCCTTTCCATCAGAGAATTAACCTAAAGCATACTTCTTTCCTCAGTAATAAAGTATGATTTACCTATTTATGAGTTTTAAGTTTCTCTCTTTACATTCTGTTAATTTGTAGGCGAAAGGGTACTTTTTGTTTTAGCGCTCTTAAATAATCGATATCATTATAAATACAAGTACGAACTGACGCAGTCAGAAAGACGTCTCATGTGCAACAGACATAAGAGATGTTGGGCCTACCTGATTTCGATGCAGTGTTCGAGTAGAATTCGCTGAGATGATGATATACTTTCTCGTAGCTTGATGTGACGAAGTGTCTCTATCCAGCTTTCTGTTGAAGTACTGTCTAGAAAGCTTCTAGTATTATAGAATATCGAAGCCTGCCATGACCATCTGCTCGTAACCGACAAGTCACCGCATTCATGTAAGATTGAACATAGTTTTCAACAATACGCAGGTGGATAAATATGACCTCAGAACACATTATTTGATCATGTTTTATTCAAACTTTTAATAATTATCGTCGTCATCAATATGGCATCTCCCTGCTTTATTTAGTTCCTTGTCTGGGTATTAACTACAGCTATATTTCGTAGTGTTTGATAGATTGAGTAGATACCGAAGCCTGCTGTTCGTAACCGAGAAGTCAACCGCATTCATGTAAAATTGAACATAGTGTTCAACAACATGTTGATGGATAAAACTTTCTAAATTTGTAGCAAAGATGACCTCAAATCACATTGTTTGATTATTTGTATCCACAAAATGTAATCTTCATCAATGTCTTCATTATGGCATCTCCCTTTTTAAGGCACATAGCCAAGGAAGGGGGGGGGGGTCGGGGCGGTTGCCCCCAACAAACGCCGGCTAAAAGAGAGAGAGAGAGAGAGAGAGAGAAAAGAAAGGAGGACGTAGGAAGAAAAAGGAGCAGACAAAGAAACATGATAAAGACTGAGCCAAAAAGATTATAAAAGAAACAACAGATATGCATCATATATTATCCTTTATTTGAAAATGTAATTGTGAAATGAGCTTTAAATTCTATAGCCATCAGCCATCATGCGTGCCTGCACAATCTACTTTGAGCAGCTGAGGAGAGTATAGGAATTGCTAGCCAGTGTGTAGATACCTAGACGCAACCCCGCTCTCATACCAGAATTAAGCAAGAAATAAGTCATAATAGAGTGGCAAATTATGAATAACATATTTCCTGCAAGCAATTATGGAAATCTTGTTATGAAATGCTGATTGTTTTGTGATTAGTTGATTTAAACGTCAATATATGTATCACATGCATGATACACATTTCTGAAAGTATCCTAATAAAAATCAATGAATCAAATATTATTTTTGAAAATTCAGGCAGGGATTAAGAGTCAAGAGAGGTACGACGAATCGTCTTCTTTCTCAAATAATTTAATGCACCGTCAAAACTTCCGCGTTTCGCGCTAGAGAGAGAGAGAGAGAGAGGGGGGGGGGGGGGTCCCGCAACCTGCACCCACCCCTTAAAATGAAATCCTAGCTACGCGGTTGCCCTTTAAAAAAAAAACTTTCTTGTCTGTGTATTTACTACAGCTACATATTTCTTATTATTTGATAGATTGAGCAGATATCGAAGCCTGCCGTTCGTAGCCGGCAAGTCACCACATTCATGTAAATTTGAACGAATCAATCAACGTCAAAGAATTGATGTATATTGATGTATCATCGCTCTATAATTAATTATTTCATATTTTAATATACCTGCATTCAATAATAATAATTATAATAATAATAATAATAGGCATTTCTAAAGCGCCGTCTATCTAGAAATTCTATTCCGAGGCCGCGAGGCGCATATTATTAACCCGGCTTTAGCCTAGCTGCCATTACAGCGCTCCAGCATTCATTTCAAGGAATTAATTCCTGCCAGGTACCCATTTACATCACCTGGATTGAGTGTGGCAAATGTACAATGTCTTGCCAAATGACATTAGTGCCGGCCGCGGCGGGACTCGAACCGCGGACCTTAGTCGGAGGATTAAACCATGGACTAAAGTTAGTCCGCTTTCGAGTATACCACCCTCTGACATCATCCATTTCAACACATAAAGCAAATTCCAGACGAAATACTCAGTGCATGGCTGATTGTCAACGAAACGGAGTTAAGTCTTTTGTCAATTCTGCTTCTTGCTTACGGCAGGCAGCCAGTGAAAATGTATTCATTTGATAAAATTATGGAATTGCAAGCACTACTTTAAACAAACAGAACTTGTTATTCCTAGCTCATTTTTCCTGATTGAGGTGTCATATGAAAGGGCAGAAACTCACTTTTCTAGAAATGTGATTTTCTCTTTGAAATTCAAATACCGTCCACCGAATGACTTTTTGGTTTCCTCTCTTCAAATTCATTTTAATCACTCATGCGTGAAATATGCATCATTATGAGTTGCACCAAATAAAAGAGGAGGATCTAAGCTTTCCAAATATGTGTCATTTATTAATTATAAATGTGACTAATGCCTGGATTACATTTGCCCCGGGCGCCGTACGATAAATTAGTCTACGATTTTTCGTAGAGATCGTAGGAGGCTACGGGCTACGATGTTTGTGTTTACATTATCTACGAGCATCGTGCCATTTATTGTATTGGCCCTCGGGGGCAGGCCAGGGCAAATCCGTAGAGGCCGCTCGGATATTGTACGGAAATCGTGCAATTTGAATGCAGTAGCCGTGCAGTCTCCGCAGCCTCCGCATGAAAATCGTACGGAGCCCGTGCAGCTTCCGTGCAAAGATGACTGCTCAATATCACGGATACTGCACGGGCAGTGAGCAGCAACCTTGCGATAGCTGTGCAATGGCCGTGCGAATGCCCCACGAGTCTACAATCTCTGTACGATTTTGTTTGCCCCCATGTTCACCGAAAAATCGTACGTTTGCTGCACAATCAGTGCGAGGCCTCCGGGCGATGCCCGTGCGGGGATTGTGCAATGCCACCTACGACATGTATACGGGCTACGGGCTTACGATTTTTTCAAATTTGTTTAACTTCTCGCGAAACAAAATCGTAAAGGCTGCGGAGTCCGTGAAGCCGTACGAAAATCTCACGGCCGCCTCCTGCCTCCGCACAGAGGCCGCACGGAAAAGGGGATACGGGCAGGATACGGGCTCCGTAGATTAATCGCAGGCCAAATGTAATCCAGGCATAAGTTATGATAAAACATCGATACCTTTTTTCTGGGACGCACTGTATAAAGAATATCTACTATCCAGGTATCTCAATCAAAAACCAAACCCCTTCAATCTGGTATTAAATGTACATCTACTTCAAACATAACAAAGCATTACATCTTTATTTCAATAATCATTCAAAAAGCTCCACCCAAAGGTGAAACGCAAAGCGGAACATTAGTAAATATACGAACGAGCGAATATAGGGCTGACAGATAATTAAACAGAAAAAAAACGCGACAAGAATACATTGATCCCTGTTATGATCGTGTTTTTTTCTCTCTACTTTTGTAAAATCTTTCATCCCTCAATTGCCAATTAGCTCATGTAATTAAGTGACAATGTGACAGCATTAGGGTTATTCCTTTTTTCTTTTGTCGATTCTGGTATCAATGAATGTGTCATATTAGATTTGGCAATATGATAGCATGAGGGTTATTCTTTTTTCTTCTGTCGATTCTGGTGTCCTTGACTTTGTCAACATAACGACGCGAACATCACACTTGGCATATTTGAAATGACTCCGCAGAATGAAGCATTGACCATTAAAATCGCCAATAATTTAGGAAAGAACAAGATTCACAATAAATTGAAAATAACGTTTCCAAGATGACATACTTCGTCTACTGCTTTGACAGGTTCCCCAGGTTTTCCACCACATTTGAATATATTAAGTTGACTTTTCTCACTATTACATTTTAAATCAATTTGAAGAGTATAATCCTGACGAATAACAATCATTTCGTTCAAGGCTGACACATTTGGTGATATATTAATCGAATCGTCAGCATATGAAAAAGCATCTGCAAAGATTTGACCCATAAAACATGCTTTCCCAAGTGCCTTCAAAGTATGAAGGAGACCGTCAATATACAATTAAAAAAAGATAGGGAGATAAAAACACACCTTGTTTAACACCATTGGTCAGGCGCGGATCCACGGGCCCAATTCTACCGGTCCGGCTATGGCAAACCCATTGTGTAAAAACTAGATAAACTCAGTTTATCAGAAAAACTGTGTTTGTCAATGATAAACTCAGTTTATCAACTGATAAACTGAGTTTTTCTGATAAACTGAGTTTATCAACTGATAAACTCTGTTTATCTGATAAACTCTGTTTATCTGTTGATAAACTGAGTTTATCATTGATAAACTGAGTTTTTCTTGATAAACTGAGTTTATCATTGATAAACTGAGTTTATCAACTGATAAACTGAGTTTTTCTGATAAACTGTGTTTATCTGTTGATAAACTGAGTTTATCTGAGAAAAACAGAGTTTATCTGAGAAAAACAGAGTTAATCTAGTTTTTACACAAAGGGCTTGCCATAGCCGGGCCGGAAGAATTAGGCCCGTGGATCCGCGCCTGCCATTGGTAACCATGACAAAATCAGAAAAAAAATCGTTTCCATCTGAGGGAAGGAAAAAAATGTTCCCAACACTTTTTCAATCAAATTTAATACTTTCTTTCTTTATTCGATTCATCTCGAAACTTCCTAATCTTGCACATTTCATAGTCAAATTCTTCATTGGTCATTCATTCTTTTAACAACTTTGTCCGATCGATTGTATGTACAGTTGATTCCACACGGTTGATTCCATAGTTTTCAGGGTTTAGCAGAGAGACGCAGAAGTGAACATTCTCACGATTAACGATGGTGTATTGTTAATTGTATTTGTTCCCCGTCTCTGCAAAGCTGTATGAATGTCTAACAACCATATGTGTCAGCCAAGCAACGTTTGGCTTGCAGCCAGTAGATCACACTTGGTTTATTCTGAGGTGTTAACAATTACAAGATCGAACACGAGAGCTTAATATACTGGCTGCAAGCCAAACTTTGCTTTACCTCAATGTATTGTGGTGGTACTATTTCATATAGTGTCACATGGCAATCACATGGCAGATAAATTCATTAGTACCATGTTAAATAACTTTTAATAAAAAAGGAATATGAACCACAAATCGTGATATGTCTCTCTCTCGCAATACGTTTGGGAAATTGCATGTACCTTTTCCTTTTGACCCTTTCCCCGTTATCTATTTGACTCCAGACAGTAGGTCTTACCAAAGAGATATAATAAATCTGTGCTGGTATATCCTTGGTCTTACGAGTTTAAACAAATGGAAACGAGGATAATGCATTAAATATTTGTTATAGCTACGGTTTCCTAGGTTTAGCAATTCAGTGATCTCTTGAAGTTCATGATTTACCATAGTGACGATTAAATAGTATTTTCTTTTAGAGCCCGGCAATCCTATTATTACACCAGGCTTTAGCGTTTTGAAAATTTGTTAAATGTTGTGACAATAGACAATTATTACATAAATTATTGTCTTTAATTATACCCTTATTTGCATTTTCCCCTGGTTCTGCTTGGTTATTTGGTATCGGAGGTTTATCACGTTTACATGATCACATTTATTATTCTATTTCTAATGTTTTCTTAATGTTTTCAAGACACTATCATTTGTGTCGATCATAGTTTCATCTACAATTATGTCTCATTGTAATTTTAGGGAAGAGCAATTTAGCAAGCAACGATTGTTGCTGGATATAAGCAATTATAAATTGTATAACACCTGTTTACATTGGATAATCTTAATTCTTTACTTTAAGATGGGAAAATCTTATCAATGATTATTTATATTTAGTTTGTTCGATGATCGATAAATAAAGAATTAATAGATGGTGACACTATTCTTTAAAAAAGAAATTAAGAAAAATTCCCCCCAAAACGTATCACGTCACTAAGAAGGTAAAATATTATCAAAAACACATTTCCATATTTTTGGGTTCCATGATTGTTTTCAATATACAAGAGTAATGTTCCATGATTTGCCAGTGGCTGTTCTTCGGTAATAAATGTTTCATCTTCGAAAGTTGGTAAGAAAATAGAAAATGTTACATTGTATTTCAGTCGAAAGAATTGCAGTATGTTCATACCTGTATATTATGATGTAAGTGAAAGCTTGTGGTATACTGAACGCATAAGAAAACTTCAGACAGTTTGTACATTAAAAGCTAGAGCATTTTCTTTTTCTCACAAATTTTAATTTCTGATACCTTTTTAATAACATTCTCTCTCTCTCTCTCTCTCTCTCTCTCTCTCACACACACACACACACACACACACGCCCATCTGTGCCCTACGTACTCTTGCCAACCCTCCCCTCTCCCTCTTTCTTTATCAGGTACGTCTAGTTCCAAATTCTTTACAAAATACTTCTGTTTCAATGATTTTTCAACATCACTAAAAGAGAAGGAAAGGTCAAAATCGAATGGCCGTTTTATCTGTGTTTGTTTTTTAAATATTTTTTATTACGCCTCCATTTGTCATTAATCCTATGAGCTTTAATTTTACATGCCAAAATGCAATAAGAACAATTTTGGTTTTCCACTCGTAATTTGCGGGGTGGGGAGGCTTGCAATGCAATCTAAGAAATTATAATAAAAGAAATAAAAAATAATCATTAAAATTTTACATATTGGAGTACTCATACCGGTACTTAATTCTATTACAAATTCTTTCAAAATCTTATCGTTTATGTCACTAAATGGCTGCAAATGGAGAACGCAGTTTGTCTGAAGGTATAATCCCCGCCCCTTTTTCGTTAAATTTAAAACATTGTAATTTTGTACATATTTCCAACAAGAGAAAAACTTGAAGGTTTACACATCCCAAGCTAGTCTACAGAGTGAATCACTTGACAGATAATTAAGTATTTGTGGGAAAAGATGAAGAAAGTTTAGTACTCTTCTCAGAGTCAGTCGACCTTGACGTAGAACGCCCCCTCTCGGCCAGGCTTAGCATGTTCACCCATTTCAGGGCATGGCTGCTTGCAATCTTGAAAATCGACTCCATTGAACCCATTGATTAGTCTATCGAAGAAGCTCTGATAATAGGAGATAGTTGCATAATGACCGGGACTTGGTATGGTATTCGTAAAGTACTCGACGGAGAGTATGTGGTCACAAAACACACTGTCAATGATATTGTCAATGGTCGGGTCACAGCCAGGCATGTCCTTTCCGCCATTCGGGTAGAAGTCTTGATGACCGAGCTGAAAATTAGAATGAGATACTTGAATGATTAACTTCAGACTAAGGATAATAAGGTCGTAATGGCAGAATGATGTCATCATGAAAAGATAATCTTTTCCCGAATGAGACAATATAATTATGTTGGTCACATTTTGGGAATTTACATTTACTAGGGCATGGGGTATAAGCGCCCCCCCCAAAAAAAAAACCCAACAAAAAAACCGCCCCCTCTCCCGGATCAAACACGGTGTAACCAGAGCATCGTTTCATGAAACCGTCCACATACAGCTAAAATTCATCGTATCCAGAGATGATTAGTATAAACGTGTTTAACTTAACAGTTTTAAACATGTTTATAGAAACTTTTCCCAGTGTGAACATCGTTTATACGATGTTGGGATAGATACGAAGTCGCGATGCATACGCCCCTAAAAGCAGGCTGCAGATACGAAGTTCGTATCTAGTGAGCTTGACATTTTGTGTGTGAAAGGTTATTCGTGTTTAAACGTGTTTCAGACGTGTTTAAACTGGATGAAGCGTGCGCTTTGATTGATGTGACATGACCTTCAATGCGCAATGGCACTACTGCGCATTTTACGAGCGGTAGTTAATCACGAAACGATTAACGATCGCACCGAAATTTCTGTGTGTGAAAGGCTCGTGATTAGTTTAAACACGTTTCAAACACGTTTATCCTAATCATGTTTATAGAATTTTAGCTGTGTGTGAAAAGGCTGCTAATTATACAGGTTCGCCGACAAGGCGTATTACGTCGGCAATAGTGTACCAATTGATGTCGGGTGCCATAACGCACTTTTTTTTTGCTTCCTCAACAATAATACAATGTCTTTCAATTTTTCCACGGTCTGGTTCAGTTTAACAAGAATCTTAAATCGTCAATTTTCATTATTATTTGTTGACAACTTTTGTTTGGTATTTTGAGTTGTTACAGGTATTCCTAATTGTATGCATTTTAGTCATTATGTACGTTTTTATAATGTCATTGTTGTGAAAAAGTACTTTGTGACCTTATGGAACTTCTCTAACTAACCTGATCCATAAGGCCCATTCCTCCAGCAATAGCGTAATCCCCATCAGTATGGATGACATCTACGAAGGCAGCATCGGTCTTATCCAGTCTGTAGGCAGGCCTCACACCGCTTCCACCAAACAACGGACCAGCAGGGTCCAGACCTTAATCGAAATGGGTATACATAAATAATAAAGGTCTATGCTGATTTCAATATCATAACATCATAATTTTGCGAAGTTTGCATTAACCATTGAGTATATCCGACTGTCTATCCACTCCCCATAATCAACGTCATTTAAGCCTACCCATCGCATGTCCATTCATCTTATCTCCCCCTGAGATTATTTCCCCCATCAAAGACTGAACTGTCCATTGCCGTTCCATTGGTTAAAACTACAAACATAGAACGGGTTTCGCCCTTGCAATTATCAGATTTCTATATGCTTTGAATGTGCCGAAATGCACAAAAGGCGTTTTTGCCCTAAACCACCCCCTGCAAAATGAATGTTCGCTGCAGCATTTAGGCCTCGGCAGAAGGATGATGATGACTGCGCCCGGAGTTGTCACTCAACGTTGTTCGCATCTGACATTTTGCGTCAGCCTATCGCACCCTGCTGCAAGGGTTGCGTCTGCACATGCCTAGAGAATGCGCCTCCATTCTTTTGTGCAGCCTGAATGTCCTTGGTTGCCCACCCCCCCCCCCCACCTCCCACTCAGTGTTATTTAGGGTACGCGTATGCTTGTTCCCTCTTTTTGAAAGCACCCCCTATCTGAGGACTGCCAACATTTCCGAACCCCCCCTTTCGCGGGCTTTTCCTGCCTATGAGACCCCCTAAATCCGGAAAAATGCTCAATGTACCCCCCTAAATTTGGAATAATTTCTCAGGAGTCCAAAGAGATGAGTGAAAAAAAGAAAAACACCCCCTTTTTAAAGAAATCTCCGGGTGAAAAGTCAAATACACCCCTTTTTTTACAATTCTCGGGCCGGACTTTGTCGCACGAAAAGTACCCCTTTACCGGACATGACTATTGTTGGTAACACGCATGGTATCCCTCCGTTCTCGGAGTAGGGGGGGGGGGGGGGGGGGCTTGGTTGGCGCAAATGGAAAAACGCTTCGCGTTCACTGGGCCTGATAACAAGAATTAGATACCTGTATTATCCCGCTCTCTTTAATAGCACGTTTAGATATGAATGCCAAAATCGAGATTCACCTGTGATTCTGGCAACCGTCTCTTGGTAATCCTGGATCAACGCTTCCCCAGCGTACCCGGCGACGTGGGAACCAAGGCTGTGGCCGACAATGTGAATCTTGTTGAAGTCGGCTTGAGCTGTGGTTTTCAGCGCGTGGAGGAAGGCCGCCGTCTCCTTGCCGACCACGCGCGTGTTAGCACGGCTCTGAAAGTAGCTACCATCAGCTCCGAGCTGCCAATCTACGATGATCACGTTCACATCAGATCTCTGTTTATAGATAAACAGTGTGAACACAAGCTTGTTATACCCCAGTCACACCAACGAGACCGATAACAAACCGAACAAAAATATTACATTCTCTCCAATGGCCAAGAAACGGTCGATACGGAGTTGGTATGGAGTCGGGGTGGCGGTGTGACTTTATGCTACGGTCACAAAGGTTCGTACGAACGATAGTTTCGTACGAATCTCCCTGTTTTTCCATTGTCTTCCCAAATTTCCATTGTCTGAAAATCGTTCGTACGGCGTTCGTAGCAGTTCGAAATGGCATTTGTGACCGAGGCTTAAATTAGTAGAATACGTACCGAAATGCACAGGAATAGAAATCCACACTCCAAAGAGTCGAAAATACTCTCAAAAGAGTACTTCAGTCATTTCTTAGGGTGATTCCAATTTTCAAGTTTCAAGTTCAAGTTTATTTTGTTTCACATTTCACAAAATAGAATTCACATAATTGACAAAATTAGAACATAATATGAAATATACTAAAATTATCATATTATATAATCAATTAGGTTCCCCTAAATAAAACTAACATTTTATTGAAGTAGTTGCAATGGTGAAGGACGTAACAATAATAATAGTTGGGCAAGAAGGCCTTCATACATGTATGACAATGCACGGAGTGAATTAATTCAATTCCATCTGATTCCTGATAAATTTATATGCTCGAGCCACAATAACAGTCTATGCATGCTAAAGCAGGGGTAATAACTTTAATGATAAAGAACCCACTATTGTTATTATAATTATCATCATCATTATAATCATAGTTAATATTATCATCATCATCATTATTTATGACGAAATAAATTCATGATTTGGGTTCAATTCACATCTCTATAACGTTTATAAAGACTTACTGCGCCTAGGTACGCGTCTTTCATCTTCAAGTATTGGTCTCTCAATCCGTTCTCAGTGTAGCCATGGATGATGACTTTGGTGTCTCGATCAGCCCTGAAGTCTGAATACATAATGGTATCGGGATGGTTGCGATCAAGAATCTGGCCTTCGCCGCCTGCTGCATTCACGGTGAAGAGTCTAGATTGGAACAAATTATTTTAAAGAGAAGGTTGAGTTCTGGGAAGAGGTGAAAAATAATTTGTGAGCGTTATCATTCTTATTATGTAAGTGTGGAAGAACATCAGATAAGACATGTTCCCTGAAAAGCATGGCTCTTCAAATTAAATGCCTTCATATTCTAAATATGTCATGTAACATCGTAAAACTCCGGGGTAGGATTTTTACGCCACGTGTTCGTGTAGTCCCATATACATCTTTCTGTGTACAGTGTTTGTAATTTTACCAAGACTTGGCCAAATTTCTTATCATTTTGATGATTCCCGAACCTTGCAATACACACAAATTCTTATAATTATGCTAGATGATCAACCTTTTCTGGTCGATTCCACACCGTTTCTTTCACAATGCAATCGCATGACCACTGAACTCAACTTCATCTTTAAGTATCGACGAGAAAATCACAAAAATACATGGAAGATGGGGGAAGATATTGCATCTGTATCACGTTCATTGCTCCCCGTCCCCCGAGAATATTACATTTTCAATATGCGGACCACCGTCATCTAGCAACCTTCGTGCAGCTGTCCTCATAATAAAATAATGTGAGTTGGGCAGTTAGATAATTATGTTGCATTGTACCATGTTGTACACTTTAATGACAAAATGATACTGTCAATATGAGGTTTGTTTGTTTGATTGATTTTATTTCTGCGTTCAAAAATATACAAATTCAAAGTCAAAATACAAAATTTCGAACAATAACAAATACAATGAATACAATGTTTACAAAAGTAATTAAATGAAAAATCATGTACAATTATATCATTCGATAAACATGTACGAAGCATACAATAACATAAGAAATATAAAATATTTTCAATAAATTAGTAATTTGGAACGCAGGAGACCACCATCGTGAGCGGTTAGGCTGGAAATGGATGGCGGCCTCGTAAAAGAATTGGCGACATAACTCTCTTCGAAAAAACTGAGTGACCAAGAGGGTGCGGTGCAAGTGCAGGTGCAGTGAGCAGTTGCATGATAAAGAATAATTAAGTCACGGTTTTGTTATACTAATTTAAAGAGAGGGGATCATATGATTGTATTATTTGTCGTTTAAGTGTAGCTTTTAAGGAGTAGATGGTTGAACAAGACTTTATGTTGTCGGGTAAATCATTCCAAATGTCCGGGCCAGAATGTCTAACAGATTTGTGTGTTATTGATAATTTGGGGTTTGTAAGATGGAAGTTTCCAGATATGCGAGTAGAGTATGAATGAACGGAATTATTAAACCTAAACATGTTATCAAAGGATGGTGGAAGCAGATTATTAATGTACTTAAACATAATAACTGCTACTTGAGTAGTGTTCAGATCGAAATTTTTTAGTGTTTTAAGTTTATAGAATAAAGGATCAGTGTGAGCTAAGAAATGCGAACCTGTACAAATACGTATGGCTTTCTTTTGCAGTTTGAAAATAGAATTAATTTTTGTCGAACCACAATTTGCCCATACACTATTACAATATGTTATATACGGGAGAACTAGCGAATTATATAGTAGGAATAAGGTTGCATGGGGTAGAAGAAACTTTAACTTGGAGATTATTCCAATACTTTTGGAAATGCACATTGTAACTTGGTGTAAATGATCATTCCAAGTCAAGGCTTCATCTATAAGGACACCCAAAAACTTGGAATTAGTTTTCTTCTCTAGTAGCATACCATCGATTTTAATATATATAGGTGTTTCTGTATTATGTCAACATTATGCTTGCTCCCTTCTCTTGCTTTTAAGAAACTTAAAATTTGACATTTTTTCTAAAATACTCTTGTTTTTTTAATATATAAAACATAACAATACATTTGTAAAGACACAAAAATATGTTATTTTTCTCAAATACTTTTCCTTCCAAAATATTAATTTTTTCAAACTCTTATTTTTCGGTAAAAGCCATTGTGAATAAACATTCATTTATTTTGTATTCTTGAAATAATACCATTAAATTCTTTAAAATAAATTTCGAAATAAATAAAAGTGATTATGAAGTAATATGGCGTATGGTTTTAAGTATGGTAGTAGTAGTAGTTGTAGTAGTAGTAGTAGAAGTAGTAGTAGTAGTAGTAGTAGTGGTAGTAGTAGTAGTAGTAATAGTAGTTGAAGTAGTGGTACGGTAGTAATAGTAGTAATAGTAGTAGTAGTAGTAGTAGAAGTAGTAGAAGTAGTAGTAGTGGTAGTAGTAGTAGTAGAAGTAGTAGAAGTAGTAGTAATAGTAGTAGTAGTAGAAGTATAGTAGTAGTAGTAGTAGTAGTAGAAGTAGTAGTAGTAGTAGCAGTTGTAGTAATAGTAGTAGTAGTAGTAGTAGTAGTAGAAGTAGTAGTAGTAGTAGTAGTAGTAGCAGTAGTAGTAGTAGCAGTAGTAGTAGTAGTAGAAGTATAGAAGTAGTAGTAGTAGTAGTAGTAGTAGTAGTGGAAGTATAGAAGTAGTAGTAGTAGTAGTAGTAGAAGTAGTAGTAGTAGTAGTAGTAGTAGAAGTAGTAGTAGTAGTAATAGTAGTAGTAGTAGTAGTGGTGGTAGTGATAGTAGTAGTAGTAGTAGTAGTAAGTAGCAGGGGTAGTGATAATGCATGTATTACCTCATTACGGGAGGAATTTCCTGGGGTGAAAGGGGCTTCATTGCGTGGTAGGGATCGAATATAGAATATTCGAAAGTCCAACCATCGTATTCTACCGAGGCTGCCATCGAAGCATCTGTGTATTGACGAATTTAATTGAATTGATGACTATTATTCGTCGAATTGATTCAATTAGTCGAAAACAAAAGTTTAAATTGTTTGTTAAACGCATGCTCCTGCGACAATTGCTCAATAGCAAATTTCCTACAACTAACCAAATTGCTATTTAACTTCAATTCTTTAACCCTGGACCCTACACACTGCCTGATTAACACATACCACAATCGTAGTCCATTACTCGATTTCAGCCATAAATATAATAATTATAATTATAATTATAATAATAATAGTAAAGATAATAATAATAATAATATTAATAATAATAATAATAATAATAATAATAATAATTATAATAATATGTTTTTGTTACCCAGGCTATAGCCGCATCAGTATTAATACTGTTCTCCCTAAGGGCCCCGCAATAATATTATTACCGGGTACTACAGTGCTTTGTGTTGCAAACAAAGCTGGAATAAATCTTTCCTACCATACCCCGTAAAATGATCAGGACAACCCTGCCCATTCGGGAAAGAATTCTTTCTTAGCTCCATGATCAATATAGCTCTGAGAAGATAACTACACACAAATTGTAGATTTCCCTTTGAAATGAACACAGCCCCAATATTATTTCGGAGCCCACTGCGAGCTCATAAGCGCCAGCCTTTCCGGTTGACGTCCAGTGACAGAGCCCCTGTCGGGGTCCAGTGCCCGCCGCCGGTGCCCCCAGAAACTCTCGAGTTTTAGCAATATAGAACCTTCAAAATGTCCGTCAAGAGCGAAAAAAAAAAAATCGATTTGAAATTCACGAAGCCTCCTTAAATCAGGGCAGCGGTTTCTTTCCCTTTCTCATTTCCCCCTATTCGTCTCATTTTCCTTCTTTTCGAATTCTCTTCTCCTTATCTTTCTTCTCTTCTTTTAAAGGCGTTCAAAGGAGAGGGGGGGGGGGGGCACGGTTGATTTGGCCCCACCTGGATCCGCCACTGCATATATGGTAGGTGTGGGGGAATTGGTAGCCTTTAAACAAGGCCACATGTCTGATAGACGCTGAGCGACTAACTAGAGACTAATCGCGAAAACCTGAGTGAACGCCAGTGCGGATTGCCCAGACAAGTAGCCTTTATCAATCTGGTTTGGATTTCTTATGTTAACCTTTGTTTCCGACTGGAATTCGCTTCCGAAAAGGGAGCGTCCAATCAGCGAACGTATCCTCGCACGACGTCAGCATATAGTATCCATCACACACACACACACACAGAGTAAACTCTACGTAGTGCGAACATGGACCTACATGCCTACTATGAACTATTACGTACGTGCTAAGACCACTGACCTCTACATGGAACGAATCACGAACGAAGCCAATTGGGAGATCGCCGTTCTGATTGGTCAATAAATCCAAAGTTGGCGTATTGGCATGCTAATATGTATCTATGAATAATTCATGCGGAGCAGTGATATCTACATTGCAAAAGGCCTCGTGACGGTCGTCACTCGGTCGCGCGTTCACCCCGGGTATCTAGACTCATCTCAGCCGCTTAGCCAGAGTCACGAGGCCTTGTCAAAAGGCTAGGGAATTGGAAACCCTTAAAGCACATTTGCATAATACATAAACATGAAAAATGTTGCACATACAGAAAGTTTTGTATTCTCTTCAGTAACTTCTTCTTTTTATTTGGTAACAAAATTGTGGTTATGATGTAACTGAGTAATAAGATAACAATGATTAATGACGGCATCACCAAAGTTCTCTCATTACCTACATGTGTAGGTAATAAGGGACAGTTACAAATCAAGACATTTTAAATACAATTTGAATGAAAATGAATGAATGAATGAAAATCAAACTCAAAGCATAATAACAACTTCTTAAAATGAAATGTATTCAAATTAGAATGGTGACACGAACAACCAAATATATGTTTTATGATAGTGCCTTTCAACATGAAATGAACAACTGGGGAAAAGTAGGCCCCCACCCTGAACCTGGTGTCTTGCATTGCCTACACACATTTCTGATCAGACACCGTTCATAATGTGCATTGCAACACACATTCACAACACACAATAGCTATAAGTTTTCTGTGATGGTTGGCACACTTCATAAACTTCCTTTTAAAACTACTTTTTAAGAGCCACCCCTAAATATCTGCATACACCACAACACTCAATGAAAATTGTGTGTTTATATCAGAGCGAAATTTTACGATCAGAATTGCTCATCTTGGTCAATTTTGCCAATTTTCTCGGAGAAAGAACGCATTGTAGTCTTCGAAATGAATTGGATATATTATGCAGTAGTGTTGTTAAAGGTCACATATGGCACTATAGCAATATTGGAGCCAACACGGACAGACAGTGATGGTCTCCAATTCCCCACGGTCTCCAATTTCCTACACCTACCCTAGATAATAACAATTCTGAATCGGAATTAAAAAATATTCGTTCGAGAAAAAGATTATTGCTAACGTACCACCAAATACGCTGACAAGAGCGATGAACGCTAAAGTTGCCGAGGAAAGCATGATGTCTCTCGTAGTAGATCTCGTTTTGTTGAAAAAGAAGAAACCTGATGAGAACTCTGGAATATTGTTGAACTAATGCAACTCAATGAGTTATGATTGTCTGTCTCTCTTTTTATACTTTCAAGATAGATAGCCGCATGTCAATCAACCCATTTTAAGAATATAATATTGGATCAATAATTTTAGTCCAATTATGCTAAAGAAATATAATTGATTAAGTCAGCAGCTTCCATTTTTTCTGAACTATAAATATTGGATCTGATAAATATATCAACCTCATTAGTTTAGAAACGTAAACTACAGATATGGGCCAAGTTTGATGTAAGTCGGATACTCAGTCAACAGAACATGAGTTCGTCATTATACGCGCAAACAAAACCACACGAAATTGATACATGTTCGACTTATTGGCATACCCGGTATATTGTGAAGTAAACTGGAATAAATCCATACCGGTCAAATGTATATGGAAACAAGAAAGGTGAAATTAAAATGTGTGTACATACCCGGTATTTAATTAAACTGAAAATTATTATTTCAAGTCAAAAATTGAGGAAATTATAAGAATATAACAAAAAACTCTGCCAGGCTAATTCAATAAAGTAAGTTGACTCAGGCTACCGAGATCACGTACGAAGTCATCATCTACATTCTGGTCAAAAGTATCAATATCCTTTATAGTTTATATGGGAATTTCGACATACGAAGAATACCGTTATAAAAGAAATTTTAATGAAATTCCTGTTGACAAATATGAATGAAGTTTCATACAACCATCATATTACCAACATAATTTGGTATATTCCTTTATCCTTCTCTTCCTCCCATCAAGTAATTAACCCTGCTCTCCCCTCTTCTTAGTATTGTTCCAAGTTTGAAATTTGAAGTTTGAAGTTTGAAGTTTGAAGCTCGAAGTTTGAAGTTTGAAATTTGAAATGTGAATGTATTACCAAATCACCAGATTGTACGTTCATTTATTCTACTCAATACATTATTTGGTAACTGGAGGTCACACATAGTAACATTCCGCTAATCGAGGTTACCCCACGAGTAAATGTTTTCACTGAATGCAATCACAATATTTGATAGTAGGTCCATAATGCAAATAACTGTTCATATATCTTTCAGGGAATATACACTAATTACAAATTAAAAAAAAAAACATGTAGCTTCATCTATAGCTCAAGATAATTAGTATTACAATCATTTAGTTAAACATGTTCCTCTAGCATAAATTTAAGCAAAAAAAAAAAAAGGAAAAATGTCGCACAAAATATCATTAATTTCCCCAGTGTTGTGTAAACTAGATAAATAGCTTATTGCTCCAAAACGAATCGAAGATAAGATATATTATGAAGCCAGGCTGATATTAAAACTGAGAAGCAAAGGTAAATTTAAGCAAAAATATGTTCAACAAAGTAATGAAGAAAAAAAAAATCGCTAGAATAAATTTGGTGTGGGGATGTTGAAAAATGTGGTTGTGTATTATTATGATCGGATATGCTCAAACAAAATATTTACCACGTTCCCATTATGTTTGCCGAACAGACATCTGTATAGCACACGTAAATGGTATCAAGTGGAGTAGATTAATTATCGCTTGTATTATTACAATGGTATATATTGCCCTGCCATTGCCCACCCCCCACAAAAAAAATGTGTTTGAAGTCGTTTATTGATGAAAGAATACAAAATTTAGGTTTTCTGCGTACAACAGAAAACCCAAATTCTGTATTCTTTTATCAATATTTGTCTTCAAACACATTTTTTTGTTTTGTTTTTGTTTTGGAGGGGGGATCTTTGCAGGACAGTGTGTCTTAAAATGACATACTCTTTCACATTATAATATAATTTAAGTAAAATGTTGCCATCAATTTGTTGAGGCTCCGAACACTTTAGAGGGCCTTTATAAAGCTGAGTTGTCCCCCCCCCCACCCCCCACCCCCCCCAAAAAAAATAGAAAAATGAAAAAAATGAAGAAAAAAATAATCACATAAGAAAAATACAGCATTATTAATGTAAAGTGATACAAGTGTGACAATCTACATTTGGTTCTCTTTTTTTAAGGGGGGGGGGGGGGTCTTTTTTCGATACACAATATATCAAATATCGGAAATTAATTTGTATATAGCGCACAATCATGTCCACCAACCAAGGTGCTCAATGTGCTCCAATATTATCTCGGCTCTCTCTAGGCCATCGACATCTGTGCTCACAAACCCTCCAGTAATTATTTCTACCGATACTCGTGTAACATCTGGCAAATGTAGATTTAATGTGTTGCCAATTTGGGGCCGCGCCAGAACTCGAACCCACTACCCAGGGCAGTGGAGCGACTTCCAAAGTGGGAGGGGGTACCAACAAAAGGGACACTTTTTAACATAAAGGGGCACCAATACAAAGGGTATTCGCAAAGCGATAGAGTACACAATTTTCAGACACTTATCATACTGCCTCTATATTCTAATTGATACATCCCTTCATTACCAAGGATCATCCTAAATATGTTATTGTTATTTATTTATTTATTTATTTATTCAGTTTTATTTAAAAACAGGGTAGTCTTTTCAGTGCCAGAGGCCTGCTTTACAAAAGAGCCCTGTACATACAAAGATTTACAAAAAAATAGAATACATCTTTCCATGGTTGAGGAAACTGCTTCTGCATCATATTTTGCAGTTGTTTGTGCAGTGGTCTGACAAATAATTTATTAAAGATCTGTGAGGTCGCATTTTGACCGCTCATATAATGTGAATTGCGTTTTTAAACACAATTTCTTAAAGAAATATTGGAGAAAACCTTCACGATTACATGATTTTGATAAACTATATTTGCGAGAGGATATATTAAGCGAGCTTTGCGGGAAATTCAAAATAATTTAGTCTTTCAGTTGCTTTAAATCAGGGTCACATGCGATTTTGTTTTGTTTCGGGAGAGAGAAGGGCCGCATTTTGAACGGTCAGATCGATCTTTGAATTTGGTTTTTAAAGGAGAAGATATCAAATTGGTTTCAATAAAAGCAGAAAAATTAGAGAAACAATTCAGTGAAATTTTGAGAAAAATCGGACAACAAATAACTAAGTTATGAATCTCTCAAAATCATTAAAATATTAGAATCTTCGAGACAAATTGGCAATTCGAGATATTAGTACATGTACATTGCTCCGGAATGAAGAGAATCATTTTAAAGGACGAATTACTCCGTGAAGCCAAGTACAAGCAGGGAATTGAAAATAGCAAACGTTCATCGTAGCGGCTATACACTCCCTATTCTAGCTAGTTTTGTAATGATAGTTTATTTAGGAAAATGGACATTTAGTACTGTTAAGTTGTTTCATAACATCACTCAGTTTGATTTGATTCGAGATATATATCTCATTAATAAAACAGTATAAAGGTTGTAAGAGTCTCGAACGAACATCGCCACTAATCTTGGTGCCAACACCGTTCAACCATGCTCCAAATTTGGTAAAACGTTTTGTGTGTCTATAAAGACCAGGGATTGGATTATTAAAGAGAACGGAAGATTGATATTGTTAAGTTGTTTCATTATAATCACTCAGATTTATTAATGAGATATATCTCGAATCAAATCAAACAGTATAAAGGCTGTATGAGTCTCGAACGAACCATCGCCACTAATCTTGGTGCCAACACCGTTAAACCATGCTCCAAATTTGGTAATACGTTTTGTGTGTCTATAAAGACCAGGGATTGGATTATTAAAGAGAACGGAATTAAGATTGATATTGTTAAGTTGTTTCATTACATCACTCAGTTTGATTTGATTCGAGATATATCTCATTAATAAAACAGTATGAAGGTTGTAAGAGTCTCGAACGAACCATCGCCACTAATCTTGGTGCCAACACCGTTCAACCATGCTCCAAATTTGGTAAAACGTTTTGTGTGTCTATAAAGACCAGGGATTGGATTATTAAAGAGAACGGAAGATTGATATTGTTAAGTTGTTTCATTATAATCACTCAGATTGATTTGATTCGAGATATATCTCATTAATAAAACAGTATAAAGGCTGTATGAGTCTCGAACGAACCATCGCCACTAATCTTGGTGCCAACACCGTTAAACCATGCTCCAAATTTGGTAAAACGTTTTGTGTGTCTATATAGACCAGGGATTGGATTATTAAAGAGAACGGAAGATTGGTATTGTTAAGTTGTTTCATAACATCACTCAGTTTGATTTGATTCGAGATATATATCTCATTAATAAAACAGTATAAAGGCTGTATGAGTCTCGAACGAACCATCGCCACTAATCTTGGTGCCAACACCTTTATACCATGCTCCAAATTTAGTAATATATTGTTTGTGTCTATAAAGACCCGGGGTTTCCAGGATTATTTAGGAGAACGGGAGATTAATATTGTTAAGTTGTTCCATAATATCACTCAGCTTGATTTGATTCGAGATATATCTCATTAATAAAACAATATTAAGGCTATACCTGATACCTTATTTTGTGACACTGACAGGACACTAATTGGCGTAGAGTATAGAGCGGGCGGAGCCCCAGAAGCTCAGGGGTTTAAGGCATATTGTCAGATGAGCATCCACAGGGCAGCGTAGGGACCCTGGTTGGGCCGAGGGGGCGGAGCTCCCGTAGACTCAGGGGTTTTAGGCATTTAATTACTGTCAGATGAGCATGTTTTGATACCTTTTTGTGACACTGGCAGGACACTAATCGATGTGGGGTTCAGGGGGGCGGAGCCCCTAAAAGCTCGGAGGTTTTAGGCATTAAATTACCGTCAGATGAGCATAATGCCTGCCTTAAGGCCCTAGGCGGGGTCCAAGGGGCAGAGCCGTCGGAAGCTCAGGGGTTTTAGGTATTTAATCACAGTTTAGATGAGCATAATTATTTTGATACCTCATTAATTTGTGGCATTGGTAGGTCACTATTTTTTCTTTCTCCCTTTCTTTCCATACCTCTTTTATATACTCTTTCAAAAAAGCATGTGTGTGTGTGTGTGTGTGGGGGGGGGGGGGGAGGGGTCTTGATAACACCGTTCCACGGCCCCCTCCATGTTGGCCTTAAGACAAGCATATTTCTTGCCTGACTGTAACATCTGGGAATTTGTCATTTTTCAATAAACGCATAAAAAAGTATAACTTACTATAAAGCGAGGAAATATCCCGGAAAATTATGTCATTTCAGCAACAGTCACTGGTATCAAAGTTGCCCCCCCCCCATCAGTACGCCTTGTTCATCAGTGGCATATCTAGTGCTTGGTCTCGTGGGGGGGGGGGGCGCAAATTCATATCCCTTCACTCCCGCCGGAAGAACATTAAGAGATTTTAAAGTCCATACAGAGTATTATAATAGTTAAAGTATCCAAATTCCTAAAGAAAATTGATGTTTACACCAATGGTGTCGAGGGGCTCTTTCTTCGAGTTTTGTTGGGTAATGAATAAGGTTAATTTTTGTGGGTGTCATCATGGTCATGTACGCTAACTTCCTCGAAACTCGCCCTAAAGACTGAGTTTTGTGAATCGTTATCAACATACGTCGGCTCTTGCAGGAGCTGTAAGAGTTCGATCATTATTCCTCCACGATCATATCAAATAGTTATGTACCTGAGATGGCCAGAAACTGTAAATCAATAATCATTTTCAATACAATCAATAATCATTTTCAATACAATCAATAACCACTTTTTTTTATAGGATCAGCCTAAATATTTAATATGTGAAAACAAGTCATTGTCGCACGTGATATGATAAAGATGATGGGCTCCGTATCAAGTTTAAAAAATAGACTTTATTGACCTGTAATAATTATGATTACAAGTTGTGTTTTATACTCTTCAGAACCAGAATGAAAAGTTGTTTACTGTGTCACTTTTACAAATTTATACGTAGCAGGTTCTTTGGAACAAACATGTCAAGAAAGACAACTTGTAGTTTTTGCACAGTTAAAGTTGTAAAGGCAGATACTCTACCCTCTCATACAAAGTAACGTTTGGTGAGAGGCTGACAGGCGCGGATCCAGGAATTTCTTACCGGGGGGGCACACGGGGGGGCACCGTGTGGGAAAGAGAACATATATATATATTTTTTTTAGTCCGAAAAAATCGCAACGACTCAGCCAGCCGCTGAATAAGCGGGGGGGGGGGGGGGGGGGGGGGGGGGGGGGGGGGTAAGCGTACACTTTTTAAAAAAAATTTTAGTCCCAAAAAAAAATCGCAACGACTTAGCCGGCCGCTGAATAAGCGGGGGGGGGGGGGGGGGGGGGGGTAAGAGGACACTTTTTTTTTTTTTGGGTCACGAAATTTTTTAATTTGACATTTTGCTTCGTTGGAGGGGGGGGGGTGGGGTAAGGTCACCTTTTAAGGTCAGCCATTGGCAATTTTTTTTTTTTTTTTTTTTTTATAAAAAAAAAAAAATTAAAAAAAAAAAATGTTTAGCCGGAGGGGCACGCCCCTTTTTTTCGGTATATTTTGGGCAAATTTAACATATTTTTGTTGGCCGGGGGGGCACGTGCCCCC
Source organism: Strongylocentrotus droebachiensis (assembly GCA_035222895.1). Taxonomy (NCBI): domain Eukaryota; kingdom Metazoa; phylum Echinodermata; class Echinoidea; order Camarodonta; family Strongylocentrotidae; genus Strongylocentrotus; species Strongylocentrotus droebachiensis. The sequence continues at coordinate 261,923 of JAVYIG010002233.1, forward strand.
TGTGCCCCCCCCTGGATCCGCCACTGGCTGAAGACAGTATCCGGGCCACTGTTTTTATTGAGTAAGTTTTGAAGAAAAACAAAAAAGAGTACTCACTCTCCAATTGTATTGGTAATTGGGGAATTTAGAATGTCATCAAATTTGTTTTTTCCTTTTAACACAATAATTGTTTTGCAACTCAATTTAGGCCTGACTAAATATATAATTTTTCGTATAGGCGTGGATCCAGGATTTCTTAGGGGCGGGGGGGGGGGGGGGGTGGGGGGGGGGGGGAGTGGGGCACATTTGAAATTTAGCGAAACAAATACTGGTATGTAATGCTGACCAGCATTGGCGTAATGAGCAAAAACGTTTGGGGCAGACAACGAATCCGCGTCACCCCATTCTTACATGCAGGCCCCGCTGAACGTTTTTCAAAGTGAGTGGGGGAGGCTGAAGTATTTATGATGAGATAGAGCGTAGCGTAAGTTGGCGTGTG